>SJXQ01010447.1:0-65985 GCA_006408695.1 Aepyceros melampus
CACAGGGGATTCAGGCCTCGTCTCGAGTGGACACATGCACGCCCGCTCTCCTCCTGAGCTGTTGCAGCACTGTCAGGCTTCCTGTTACGTTGACACAGGGATTGGTGGCTTTCCCTTGAGTTGCCACCAGGGCTGTCACACGTGCCACCATGGAGTGAGTCGATCCTCAGGGTGACAGTCGAGTCAGCGCAGGGAAATCAGGTTCATCTGGAGTGGATTTAGACTTCTGGGCACTTGTGACCTGATGGCACAACCCCTGGAGTTCCTCTCGACTCTCCTGTGGAGAGCACCTCCTCCTGAAATGCGGTGGGAATGCCAGGAATCCCTACCCGACGAAGCAGGGAAAGGAACCCTCATCTCGAGCTGAGGTGGGGACAACGGGGCTCCTCTTGAGTTGTGGCGGGACCATCGGGGTTCATCTCGAGTGGTGGCGCATGTGTCGGGGAACTTCTTGAGCCGCAGCAAGGGAGTGAAGGACCCTTTCGAGGTCCAAGAGCGAAGGTGTGATTTCCCTCGACATGCGGCAGCGGAAAAGGGCCTCAACGCGCCTGGAAGGGAGAACCTTCTGTTGTTTCTCGAGCTGTGGCAGGTCCTTCTCGAGTTATGATGGGGACCACAGAGACCCGCTCGTGTGGCCTCAGGAGAGGCCAGTATCCGTGTGAATGGTGAGGGACCTCCCAGGATTCCTCTCCAGTCGGTGGTGGTTCCTAAGTCCTCAAGGGACCATCGGGGTTCATCTCGAGTGGTGGCGCATGTGTCGGGGAACTTCTTGAGCCGCAGCAAGGGAGTGAAGGACCCTTTCGAGGTCCAAGAGCGAAGGTGTGATTTCCCTCGACATGCGGCAGCGGAAAAGGGCCTCAACGCGCCTGGAAGGGAGAACCTTCTGTTGTTTCTCGAGCTGTGGCAGGTCCTTCTCGAGTTATGATGGGGACCACAGAGACCCGCTCGTGTGGCCTCAGGAGAGGCCAGTATCCGTGTGAATGGTGAGGGACCTCCCAGGATTCCTCTCCAGTCGGTGGTGGTTCCTAAGTCCTCATCTGGAGCTGCAGCCAGACCCTGAGGTTTCCTCGAAAGTTCTGACATGGGACTTGGGTCCCACCGGGGTGTCCACAGGGGAATCAGGCTTTGTCTCGAGTGGAGACATGCACACCCATTTTCCTCCTGTGCTGTAGCAGCACTGTCAAGCTTCCTGTGGCGTTGACACAGGGATCTGTGGCTTTCCCTCGAGGTGCCACCAGGGCTGTCACACGTGCCAGCATTGGGTGTGTCGATCCTCGGGGTGACAGTCGAGGCAGTGCAGGGAAATCAGGTTCATCTGGAGTTAATTCAGACTTCCGGGTACTTGTGGCCTCATGGCACGATCCCTGGCGTTCCTCTTGACTCTCCTGTGGAGAGCACCTCCTCCTGAAATGCGATGGGAACACGGGGAATCCCTTCCTGAGGAAGCAGGGAAAGGAACCCTGATTTTGAGCTGAGGCGGGGACAACGGGGCTCCTCCTGAGTTGTGGCGGGAACCTCGGGGTTCCTCTTGAGTGGAGATGCATGTGTTGGGGAACTTCTAGATTTGCAGCAAGGGAGTGAAGGACCCTTTCGAGGTCCAGAGGGTAGGTGTGGTTTCCCTCGACATGCAGCAGTGGAAAAGGGCCTCAACGCACCTGGAACGGAGAACCTTCTGGTGTTTCTCGAGTTGCAGCAGGTCCTTCTCGAGTTACAACGGGGACAACAGAGACCCGCTTGTGTGGCCTCAGAAGAGGCCAGTCTCCGTGCGAATGGCGAAGGACATCTCAGGATTCCTCTCCAGTCGGTGGCGGGTCCTAAGTCGTCTGGAGCTTTGGCCGGAACCTGAGGTTTCCTCGAAAGTGCTGACATAGGACTTGGGTCGCTCCGGAGTGTCCACAGGGTATCAGGCCTTGTCTCGAGTGGAGACATGCACACCCATTTTCCTCCTGAGCTGTAGCAGCATTGTCAGGCTTCCTGTCACGTTGACACAGGGATCTGTGGCTTTCCCTCCAGGTGCCACCAGGGCTGTCACACGTGCCAGCATTGGGTGTGTCGATCCTCGGGGTGACAGTCGAGGCAGTGCAGGGAAATCAGGTTCATCTGGAGTGGATTGAGACTTCTCGGTACTTGTGACCTGATGGCACAATCCCTGGAGTTCCTCTCGACTCTCCTGTGGAGAGCACCTCCTTCTGAAATGCGATGGGAATGCCAGGAATCCCTACTCAATGAAGCAGTGAAAGGAACCCTCATCTCAAGCTGAGAAAGGGACAATGGGGCTGGGGCTCCTCTTGAGCTGTTGCAGGACCCTCGGAGTTCATCTCGAGTGATGGCGCATATGTCGGGGAATTTCTTGAGCCGCAGCAAGGGAGTGAAGGACCCTTTTGAGGTCCAAGGGCAAAGGTGTGATTTCCCTCGACATGCGGCCGCGGAAAAGGGCCTCAACGCACCTGGAAGGGGGAACCTCCGGGTGTTCCTTGAGTTGCCGCAAGTCCTTCTCAAGTTACGACGGGGACCTCAGGGACCCGGTTCTGTGGCCTCAGGAGAGGCCAGTCTCCGTGCGAATTGTGAGGGACCTCTCGGGATACCTCTCCAGTCTGTGGTGGTTCCTAAGTCCTCGTCTGAGCTGCGGCAAGAACCTGAGGTTTCCTCGAAAGTTGTGACATGGGACTTGGATACCTCCGGGGTGTCCACAGGGGAATCAGGCTTCGTTTCGAGGGGAGACATGCATGCCCATTCTCCTCCTGTGCTGTAGCAGCATTGTCAGGCTTCCTGTTGCATTAACACAGGGATCTGTGGCTTTCCCTTGAGGTGCCACCAGGGCTGTCACACGTGCCACCATGGGGGGAGTCGATCCTTAGGGTGACAGTCGAGACAGTGCAGGGAAATCAGGTTAATCTGGAGTGGATTGAGACTTCTGGGTACTTGTGGCCTGATGGCAGGATCCCTGGAGTTCCTCTCGACTCTCCTGTGGAGAGCACCTCCTCCAGAAATGCTATGGGAACGCCAGGAATCCCTACCCGACGAAGCAGTGAAAGGAACCCTCATCTCGAGCTGAGGAAGGGACAACGGGGCTCCTCTTGAGTTGTTTCAGGACCCTCGGGGTTCCTCTTGAGTGGTGGCACGTGTGTCGAGGAACTTCTTGAGCCACAGCAAGGGAGTGAAGGACACTTTCTAGGTCCAAGAGGGAAAGTGTGATTGCCCTCGACATGCGGCAGCGGAAAAGGGCCTCAACGTGCCTGGAAAGGAGAACCTCCAGGTGTTTCTTGAGTTGCAGCAGGTCTTTCTCGAGTTACGATGGGGACCTCTGGGACACGGTCGTGTGGTCTCAGGAGAGGCCAGTCTCCATGAGAATGGCGAGGGACCTCTCGGGATTCCTCTCCAGTCGGTGGTGGTTCCTAAGTCCTCGTCTGGAGCTGCGGCCAGACCCTGAGGTTTCCTCGAAAGTGCCAACATGGGACATGGGTCACTTCGGGGTGTCCACAGGGGAATCAGGCTTTGTCTCGAGGGGAGACATGCACGCCCATTCTCCTCCTGTGCTGTAACGGCATTGTCAGGCTTCCTGTTCTGTTAACACAGTGTTCTGTGGCTTTCCCTAGAGGTGCCACCAGGCCTGTCACACATTCCACCATGGGTTGAGTCCATCTCGGGGTGACAGTCGAGGTAGTGCAGGGAAATCAGGTTCATCTGGAGTGGATTGAGACTTCTGGGTACTTGTGGCCTGATGGCATGATTCCTGGAGTTCCTCTCGACTCTTCTGTGGAGAGCACCTCCTCCTGAGATGCGACAGGAACACCGGGAATCCCCTCACGACGAAGCAGGGAAATCAACCCTCATCTCTAGCTGAGGAGGGGACAATGGGGCTCCTCTTGAGTTGTGGCGGGACCCTCGGGGTTCATCTCAGGTGGAGGCGCGTGTATCGGGGAACTTCTTGAATCGCAGCAAGGGAGTGAAGGACGATTTCGAGGTTCAAGAGGGAAGGTGTGATTTCCCTCGACATGTGGCAGCCGAAAAGGGCCTCAACACGCCTGGAAGGGAGAACCTCCTGGTGTTTCTCGAGTTGCGGCATGTCCTACTTGAGTTACGACGAGGACCTCAGGGACTCGCTCATGTGGCCTCAGGAGAGGCCAGTCTCCGTGTGAATGGCGAGGGACCTCTCAGGATTCCTCTCCCATCGGTGGAGGGTCCTAAGTCCTCATGTGGAGCTGCGGCCAGACCCTGAGGTTTACTCGAAAGTGCTGACATGGGACTTCGTTACCTCCAGAGTGTCCACAGGGGAGGCAGGCCTCAGCTCAGGTGGAGACATGCACGCCTGCTCTCCTCCTGAGCTGTAACAGCACTGTCAGGCTTCCTGTCATGTTGACACAGGGATCTGTGGCTTTCCCTAGAGGTGCCATCAGGGCTGTCAAATGTACGACCATCGGGCTAGTCGATCATCGGGGTGACAGTCGAGGCAGTGCAGGTAAATCAGGTTCATTTGAAGAGGTTTGAGACTTCTGGGTACCTCTGGCCTGATGATCTGATCCCTGGAGTTCCTCTTGACTCTCCTGTGGAGAGCACCTCCTCCTGAAATGCGATGGGAACGCCAGGAATCCCTACCCTACGAAGCAGTGAAAGGAACCCTTGTCTCGACTGCGGAAGGGACAACGGGGCTCCTCTTGAGTTGTGCGGGACCATCGGGGTTCATTTCGAGTGGAGGCGCCTGTGTCGGGGAATTTCTTGAGTCGCGGCAAGGGAGTGAAGGACCCTTTTGAGGTCCAACAGGGAAGGTGTGATTTCCCTCGACATGTGGCAGTGGAAAAGGTCCTCAACGCGCCTGGAACGGAGAACCTTCTGGTATTTCTTGAGTTGCAGCAGGTCCATCTCGAGTTACGACGGGGACCACAGAGATCCGCTCGTGTGGCCTCAGGAGAGGTCAGCCTCCGTGCAAATGGTGAGGGACCTCTCGGGATTCCTCTCCATTCAGTGGCGGGTCCTAAGTCCTCGTCTGGAACTGCGGCAGGACTCTGAGGTTTCCTCAAAATTTCTGACATTGGACTTGGGTCCCTCCGGAGTGTCCCCAGGGGAGTCAGGCCTCGTCTCGAGTGGAGACATGCAGGCCCGCTCTCCTCCTGAGCTGTAGCAGCAGTTTCAGGCTTCCTGTCACGTTGCCACTGGGATCTGTGGCTTTCCCTCGAGGTGCCACAAGGGCTGTCACACATGCCACCAGGGGTGAGTGGATCCTCGGAGTCACAGTCGAGGCAGTGCAGGGAAATCAAGTTCATCTGGAGTGGACTGAGACTTCTGGATACTTGTGGCCTGATGCCACGATTCCTGGAGTTCCTCTCAACTCTCCTGTGAAGATCACCTCCTCCTGAGATGCGACAGGAATGCCGGGAATCCCTTCCCGAAGAAGCAGGGAAAGGAACCCTCATCTGGAGCTGAGGTGGGGACAACGGAGCTCCTCTTGAGTTGTGGCAGGACCCTCGGTGTTCCTCTCGAGTGGAGGTGCGTGTGTCGGGGAACTTCTTGAGTCGCAGCAAGGAAGGGAAGGATCCTTTCAAGGTCTAAGAAGGAAGGTGTGATTCCCCTCGACATGCGGCAGCGGAAAAGGGCCTCAACGTGCCTGGAAGGGAGAACCTCCTGGTGTTTCTCGAGTTGCGGGAGGTCCTGCTCGAGTTATGATGGGGACCTCAGGAACACATTCGTGTGCCTCAGGAGAGGCCAGTCTCTTTGCAAATGCCGAGGGACCTCTTGGGATTCCTCTCCAGTCAGTGGCGGGTCCTAAGTCCTCGCCTGGAGCTGTGGCCGGACCCTGAGATTTCCTCGAAAGTGCTGACATGGGACTTGGGTCCCCCCGGATTGTCCACAGGGGAGTCGGTCCCCGTCTCGAGAGGAGACATGCACGCCCGCTCTCCTCCTGAGCTGTAGCAGCACTGTCAGGCTTCCTGTCACGTTGACACAGGTATCTGTGGCTTTCCCTCTAGGTGCCACCAGGGCTGTCACACGTTCCACCATGGGGTGAGTCCATCCTCGGGGTGACAGTCGAGGCAGTGCAGGGAAATCAGGTTCACCTGGTGTGGATTGAGACTTCCGGGTATTTGTGGCCTGATGTCACTATCCCTGGAGTTCCTCTCGATTCCCCTGTGGATCGCACCTCCTCCTGAGATGCAACGGGAACGCCGGGAATCCCTTCCCGACGAATCAGGGAAAGGAACTTTCATCTCGAGGTGAGTAGTGGACAACGGGGCTCCTCTTGACTTGTGGCGGGACCCTCGCGGTTCCTCTTGAGTGGAGGCGCGTGTGTCGGGGAAATTCTTGAGTCGCAGCTAGGGAGAGAAGAACCCTTTCCAGGTCCAAGAAGGAAGGTGTGATTTCCCTCGACATGCGGCACTGGAAAAGGGCCTCACCACGCCTGGAAGGGAGTATCTCCTGGTGTTTCTCGAGTTGCCACAGGTCCTTCTCAAGTTACGACGGGGACCTCAGGGACTCGCTCGTGTGGCCTCAGGAGAGGCCAGTCTCCGTGTGAATGGCGAGGGACCTCTCGGGATACCTCTCCAGATGGTGGCAGGTCCTAAGTCCTCGTCTGTAACTGTGGCCGGACCCTGAGGTTTCCTCGAAAGTGCTGACATGGGACTTGGGTCCCTCGGGAATGTCCACAGGTTAGTCAGCCGTCGTCTAGAGTGGAGACCTGCATGCCCACTCTCCTCCTGAGCTGTAGCAGCACTGTCAGATTCCTGTCGTGTTGACACATGGATCTGTGGCTTTCCCTCGAGGTGCCACCAGGACTGTCACACGTGCAACAATGTGGTGAGTCGATCCTCGGGGTGACAGTCGAGGCAGTGCAGGGATGCCAGCTTCATCTGGTGTGGATTGAGACTTCTGGGTATTTGGGGCTTGATGGCATGATCCCTGGAATTCCTCTCGACTCTCCTGTGGAGAGCACCTCCTCCTGAGATGTGATGGGAACACCAGGAATCCCTTCCTGACGAATCAGGGAAAGGAACCCTCATCTCGAGGTGAGTAGTGGACAGTGGGGCTCCTCTTGAGTTGTGGCGGGACCCTCGGTGTTCCTCTCGAGTGGAGGCACGTGTGTCGGGGAACTTGATGAGTCGCAGCAAGGGAGTGAAGGACGTTTTCGAGGTTCAAGAGGGAAGGTGTGATTTCCCTTGACATGCGGCAGCGGAAAAGGACCTCAAAGCGTCTAGAAGGGAGAACCTCCTGGTGTTTCTCGAGTTGCGGCAGGTCCTTCTCGAGTTATGACAGGGAGCGCAGGGACCCACTCGTGTGGCCTTAGGAGAGGTCAGTCTCCGTGTGAGTGGCGAGCGACCTCTCGGGATTCCTCTCCAGTGGGTGGTGGGTAATAACTCCTCGTCTGGACCTGCGGCCGGACCCTGAGATTTCCTTGAAAGTGCTGAAATGGGACTTGGGTCCATCCAGAGTGTCCACAGGGGAGTCAAGCCCTGTCTCGAGTGGAGACATGCACGCCCGCGCTCCTCCTGAGCTGTAGCAGCACTGTCAGGCTTCCTGTCGTGTTGACACTGGGATCTGTGGCTTTCCCTCTAGGTGCAACCAGGGCTGTCACACATGCCACCATGGGGTGAGTCCATGCTCGCGGTGACAGTCGAGGAAGTGCAGGGAAATCAGGTTCACCTGGTGTGAATTGAGACTTCTGGGTATTTGTGGCCTGATGTCACTAACTCTGGAGTTGCTCTTGACTCTCCTGTGGATAGCACCTCCTCCTGAGATGCGACGGAACGCTGGGAATCCCTTCCTGACGAATCAGGGAAAGGAACCCTCATCTCGAGGTGAGTAGTGGACAATGGGGCTCCTCTTGAGTTGTGGCGGGACCTTCGCGGTTCCTCTTGGGTGGAGGCGCGTGTGTCGGGGATCTTGTTGAGTCTTAGCAAGGTAGTGAAGGACCCTTTCGAGGTGCAAGAGGAAAGGTGTGATTTCTCTCGACATGTGGCAGCGGAAAAGTGCCTCAACTCGCCTGTAAGGGAGAACCTCCTGGTGTTTCTCGAGTTGCCACAGGTCCATCTTGAATTACACCGGGGACATCATGGATCCGGTCATGTGGCCTCAGGAGAGGCCCATCTCCGTGCGAATGGCGAGGGACCTCTCGGGATTCCTGTCCAGTTGGTGGCGGGTCCTAAGTCCTCGTCTGGACCTGTGGCCAGAACCTGAGGTTTCCTCGAAAGTGCTGACATGGCACTTGGGTCCCACAGAGTGTCCACATTGGAGTCAGGCCTCGTCAAGTGGAGACATGCATGCTCTCTCTTCTCCTGAGCTGTAGCAGCATTGTCAGGATTCCTGTCGCGTTGACACAGGCATCTGTGGCTTTCCCTCAAGGTGCCACCAGGGCTGTCACACGTGCCACCATGGGGTGAGCCGATCCTTGGGGTGACAATCGAGGCAGTGCAGGGAAATCAGGTTCATCTGGAGTGGATTGAGACTTCTGGGTACTTGTGGCCTGATGGCACAATCCCTTGAGTTCCTCTCGACTCTCCTGAGGAGAGCACCTCTTCCTGAGATGCGACGGGAACATCGGGAAACCCTTCCCAACGAAGCAGGGAAAGGAACCCTCATCTCGAGCTGACGAGGGGACAACGGGGATCCTCTTGAGTTGTGGCGTGATGCTCGGGGTTCCTCTCGAGTGGAGGCGCGTTTGTTGGTGAACTTCTTGAGTCGCAGCAAGAGAGTGAAGGACCCTTTCGAGGTCTAAGAGGGAAGGTGTGATTTCCCTCGACATAAGGTAGCGGAAAAGGGCCTCAAGGGCCTGGAAGGGAGAACCTCCTGGTGTTTCTCGAGTTGCGGCTCATCCTTTTAAGCTATGACTGGGACCTCAGAGACCCGCCTATGTGGCCTCTGGAGAGGTCAGTGTCCATGCGAATGATGAGGGAACTCTGGGGATTCCTCTCAAGTCCATAGCGAGTCCTAAGTCCTCGTCTGGAGCTGCGGCCGAACCCTGAGGTTTCCTCGAAAGTGCTGACATGGGACTTGGGTCCCTCCAGAGTGTCCACAGGGGAGTCAGGCCTTGTTTTGAGTGGAAACATGCACGCCCGCTCTCCTCCTTAGCTGTAGCAGCACTGTCAGGCTTCCTCTCGAGTTGACACAGGGATCTGTGGCTTTCCCTCCAGGTGCCACCAGGGCTGTCACCAGTGCCACCATGGGGTGAGTCGATCCTTGGGGTGACAGTCCAGGCAGTGCAGGGATATTAGGTTCATCTGGAGTGGATAGAGTCTTTTGGGTACTTGTGGCCTGATGACACGATCCCTGGAGTTCCTCTCGAAACTCCTGTGGAGAGCACCTCCTCCTGAGATGCGACGGGAATGCCGGGAATCCCTTCCCGACGAAGCAGGGAAAGGAACCCTCAACTAGAGCTGAGGACGGTACAACTGGAGTCCTCTTGAGTTGTGATGGGACCACGGTGTTCCTCTCGAATGGAGGCGCGTGTGTCAGGGAACTTCTTGCGTCACAGCAAGGGACTGAAGGACCCTTTCAAGTTCCAAGATGGAAGGTGTGATTTCCCTCGAAATATGGTAGTGGAAAAGGGCCTCAACACCCCCTGGAAGGTAGAACCTCCTGGTGTTTCTCGAGTTGCGACTTATCCTTTTGAGTTACGTCTGGGACCTCAGGGACCCGCCCATGGTGCCTCAGGAGAGGCCAGTCTCCATGCAAATGGCGAGGGAACTCTGTGGATTACTCTCCAGTAGGTGGCGGGTCCTAAGTCCTCGTCAGGACCTGCCGCCGGACCCTGGGCTTTCCTCGGAAGTGCTCATATGGGACTAGGGTCCCTCGGAGTGTCCACAGGGGAATCAGGCCTCGTTTTGAGTGGAGACTTGCACGCCCACTCTCCTCCTGAGCTGTAGCAGCACTATGAGGCTTCCTGTCGAGTTGACACAGGGATCTGTGGCTTTCCTTCGAGGTGCCATGAGGGCTGTCACACGTGCCACCATGGGGTGAGTCAATCCTCAGGGTGACAGTCGAGGCAGTGCAGGGAAATCAGGTTCATCTGGAGTGGATTGAGACTTCTGGGTACTTGTGGCCTGATGGCACGATCCCTAGAGTTTCTCTTGACTCTCCTGTGGAGAGCGCCTCCTCCTGAGATGCGACGGGAACGCCAGGAATCCCTTCCCGATGAAGCAGGGAAAGGAACCATCTCGAGCGGAGGAGAGGATACCAGGGCTCCTCTTGAGTTGTGGCGGGAACCTCGGGATTCCTCTCGATTGTAGGCACGTGTGTCAGGGAACTTCTTGAGTCACAGCACGGGAATGAAGGACCCTTTCGAGGTCCAAGAGGGAAGGTGTGATTTCCCTCAACATGCGGCAGCGGAAAAGGGCCTCAACACGCCTGGAAGGGAGAACCTCCTAGTTTTTCTCGAGTTGTGGCTCATCTTTCTGAGTTAAGACTAGGACATCAGGGACCCGCCCATGTGGCCTCAGGAGAGGCCAGTCTCCATGCGAATGGTGAGGGTCCTCTTGGGATTGCTCTCCAGTTGGTTGCAGGTCCTAAGTCCTCGTCTGGAGCTGTGGCTGGACCCTGAGGTTTCCTCTAAAGTGCTGACATGGGACTTTGGTCCCTCCGGAGTGTCCACAGGGGAGTCAGACCTCCTGTCGATGGAGACATGCACGCCCGCTCTCCTCCTGAGCTGTAGAAGCACTGTCAGGCTTCCTGTCAATTTGACACAAGGACATTTGACTTTCCCTCGAGTTGCCACCAGGGCTGTCACCGGTGCCACTATGGGGTGAGTTGATCCTCGGGGTGACAGTTGAGGCAATGCAGTGAAATCAGGTTCATCTCGAGTGGATTGAGACTTCTTTACTTGTGGCCTGATGGTAAGATCCTTGGAGTTCTTCTCGATTCTCCTGTGGAGAGCACGTCCTCCTGAGGTGCGACAGGAACGCTGGGAATCCCTTCTAGACGAAGCAGGGAAAGGAACCCTCATCTTGAGCTGTGGAGTGGACAACGGGGCTCCTATTTAGTTGTGGCGGGACCCTCGGGGTTCCTCTCGAGTGGAGACGCGTGTGTCGGGTAACTTCTTGAGTCACAGCAAGGGAGTGAAGGACCCTTTCGAGGTCCAAGAGGGAAGGTGTGATTTCCCTCGACATGTGGCAGCAGAAACGAGCCTCAAGGCGCCTGGAAGGGAGAACATCCTGGTGTTTCTCGAGTTGCGGCAGGTCCTTCTCGAGTTACGACGGGGACCTCATGGACCTACTCGTGTGGCCTCAGGAGAGGCCAGTCTCCGTGCGAATGGCGAGGGACCTCTCGGGATTCCTCTCCAGTCAGCGGCGGGTACTAAGTCCTTATCTGGAGCTGTGGCAGGACAATGAATTTTCCTCGAAAGTGCTGACATGGGACTTGGGTGCCTCCAGAGTGTCCACAGGGGAGTCAGGCCTCGTGTCAAGTGAAGACATGTTCTCCCGCTCTCCTCCTCAGCTGTAGTAGCAGTGTCAGGCTTCCTGTCGAGTTGATACATCAATCTGTGGCTTTCCCTCGAGGTACTACCAGGGCTGTCACACGTGCAACCATGCGGTGAGTCAATCCTCAGGTTGACAGTCGAGGCAGTGCCGGGAAATCAGTTTCATCTGGAGTGGATTGAGACTTCTGGGTACTTTTGGCCTAATGGCACGATCTCTGGAGTTCCTCTCGACTCTCCTGTGGAGAGAACCTCTTCCTGAGATGCGACAACAATGCAGTGAATCCCTTCCCGATGAAGCAGGGAAAGGAACCGTCATCTCAAGTGGAGGAGTGGACAATGGGGCTCCTCTTGAGCTGTGGCGGGACCATCAGGGTTCCTCTCGAATGGAGGTGCGTGTGTCAGGGAACTTCTTGAGTTGCAGAAAGGGAGTGAAGGACCTTTTCGAGGTCCAAGAGGGAAGGTGTAATTTCCCTCGACATACGGCAGCAGAAAAGGGCCTCAACAACCCTGGAAGGGAGAATCTCCAGGTGTTTCTCGACTTTTGACTCATCCTTCTGAGTTATGACTGGGACCTCAGGGACCCGCCAATGGTGCCTCAGGAGAGGCCAGTCTCCATGTGAATGGAGAGGGACCTCTCGGGATTCCTCTCCAGTCGGTGGCGGGTTGTAAGTCCTCGTCTGGAGCTGCGGCAGGGCCCAAAGGTTTCCTCGAAAGTGCTGACATGGGACTTGGGTCCCTCCGGAGTGCCAACAGGGTGTCAGGCCTCATCTCGAGTGGTGACATGCACGCTCGCTCTCCTCCTGAGCTGTAGCAGCACTGTCAGGCTTCCTGTCGAGTTGACACAGGGATCTGTGGCTTTCCCTCCAGGTGCCACCAGGGCTGTCACACGTGCCACCATGGGGTGAGTCGATCCTCGAGGTGACAATCGAGGCAGCGCAGGGAAATCAGGTTCATCTGGAGTGGCCTGAGATTTCTGGGTACTTGTGGCCTGATGGTACGTTCCCTAGAGTTCCTCTCAACAATCCTGTGGAGAGCACCTCATCCAGAGATGTGATGGGAATGGCAGGAATCCCTTCCCGACGAAGCAGGGAAATGAACCCTTATCTCGAGCTGAGGAGGGGACAATGGGGCTCCTCTTGAGTTGTGTTGGGAACCTCGGGGTTCCTCTCCAGTGGAGTCACGTGTTTCGGGGAACTTCTTGAGTCACAGCAAGGGAGTGAAGGACCCGTTCGAGGTCTAAGAGAGAAAGTGTGATTTCCCTCGACATGAGGCAGCGGAAAAGGGCCTCAAGGAGACTGGAAGGGAGAACCTCCTGGTGTTTCTCGAGTTGCAGCAAGTCCTTCTCGAGTTACGACAGGGACCTCAGGGACCCGCTCCTGTGGCCTCAGGAGAGGCCAGTCTCATTGCGAATGGCGAGGGTCCTCTCAGAATTCCTCTCCAGTCGTGGCAGGTCCTCAGTCTTCGTCTGGATCTGCGTTCGGTACTTGAGGTTTCCTTGAAAGTGCTGACATGGGACTTGGGTCCCTCTGGAGTGTCCACAGGGGAGTGAGACCTCGTCTCGAGTGGAGACATGCACGCCTGCTCTCCTCTTGAGGTGTAACAGCACTGTCAGGCTTCTTGTCATGTTGATACATGGATCTTTGGATTTCCCTCGAGGTGCCACCAGGGCTGTCACACGTGCCACCATGGGGTGAGTCTATCCTTGGGGTGACAGTCGAGGTACTGCTGGGAAATCAGGTTCATCTGGAGTGGATTGAGACTTCTCGGTACTGTGGCCTGATGGCACGATCTCTGGAGTTCCACTCGACTCTGCTGTGGAGAGCACCTCCTCCTGAGATGCGACGGGAATGCAGCGAATCCCTTCCCAATGAAGCAGGGAAAGGATCCATCATCTAGAGCTGAGGAGGGGACAACGGGGCTCCTCTTGAGTTGTGACGGACCCTCGGGGTTCCACTCGAGTGGAGGCGCATGTGACGGGGAACTTCTTGAGTCACAGCAAGGGAGTGAAGGACCCTTTTGAGGTTCAATGGGAAGATGTGATTTCCCTTGACATGCGGCAACGGAAAGGGGCTCAACGCGCCTTGAAGGGAGAACGTCCTGGTGTTTCGCGGGCTGCGGCAGGTCGTTCTCGAGTTATGACAGCGACCTCAGGGACCTGCTTGTGTGGCCTCAGGAGAGGCCAGTCTCCGTGCGAATGGCGAGGGACCTCTCGGGATTCCTCTCCAGTTGGTTGCATGTCGTAATTCCCCATCTGGAGCTGCAGCTGGACCCTGAGGTTTCCTCGAAAGTGCTGACATGGGACTTGGGTCCCTCCGGAGTGTCCACAGTGGAGTCAGCCCTCGTCTCGAGTGGAGACATGCACGCCCGCTGTCCTCCTGAGCTGTAGCAGCACTGTCAGGCTTCCTGTCGCGTTGGCACAGGGATCTGTGGCTTTCCCTCGAGGTGCCACCAGGGCTGTCACACGTCCACCATGGACTGAGTGGATCCTCGGGGTGACAGTCAAGGCAGTGCAAGGAAACCAGGTTTATCTGGAGTGGATTGAGACTTCTGGGTACTTGTGACCTGATGGCACAATCCCTGGAGTTCCTCTCGACTCTCCTGTGGAGAGAACCTCCTCCTGAGATATGACGGGAACGCCTGGACTCCCTTCCCAACTAAGCAGGGAAAGAAACACTCATCTCGAGCTGAGGAGGGGACAACAGGGCTCCACTTGATTTGTGGTGGGACCCTCGGGGTTCCTCTCTAGTGAAGGCGGGTTTGTAGGGGAACTTCTTGAATCGCAGCAAGGAAGTGAGTGACCCTTTCGATGTCCAAGAGCGAAGGTGTGATTTCCCTCAAAATGCGGCAGCGGAAAAGGGCCTCAACGCTGCTGGAAGGGAGAACCTCCAGGTGTTTCTCGAGTTGCGGCAGGTCCTTCTCGAGTTACGACGGGGACCTCAGGAACCCGCTCATGTGGCCTCAGGAGAGGCCAGTCTCCGTGCGAATGGCGAGGGACCTCTCGGGATTCCTCTCCAGTTGGTGGAGGGTCCTAAGTCCTCATTTGGAGCTGCGGCCGGACCCTTAGATTTACTTGAAACAGCTGACATGGGACTTCGGTCCCTCCAGAGTGTTCACAGGGGAGGCAGGCCTCAGCTCGGGAGGAGACATGCACGCCCGTTCTCCTCCTGAGCTGTAGCAGCACTGTCAGTCTTCCTGTCATGTTGACACAGGGATCTGTGGCTTTCCCTAGTGGTGCCACGAGGGCTGTCAAACGTGCCACCATCGGGCTAGTCGATCCTCGGGGTGACAGTCGAGGCAGTGCAGGTAAATCAGATTCATCTGAAGTGGATTGAGACTTCCTGGTACCTCTGGCCTGATGATCCAATCCCTGGAGTTCCTCTTGACTCTCCTGTGTAGAGCACCTCCTCCTAAAATGCGATGGGAACGCCAGGAATCCCTTCCCGATGAAGCAGTGAAAGGAACCCTCATCTTGACTGCAGAAGGGACACGGGGCTCCACTTGAGTTGTTGCAGAACCCTCGGGGTTCATCTCGAGTGGAGGCGCCTGTGTCGATGAATTTCTTGAGATGCAGCAAGGGAGTGAGGGACCCTTTTGAGGTCCAAGAGGGAAGGTGTGATTTCCCTCGACATGCGGCGGCAGAGAAGGTCCTGTACACGCCTGGAAGGGAGAACCTCCTGGTGTGGAAGGTCTGATTTCCCTCGACATGTGGCGGCGGAGAAGGTCCTGTACACACCTGGAAGGAAAACCTCCTGGTGTTGCTCGAGTTGCGACAGGTCCTTTTCGAGTTACGACGGGAACTTCAGGTACCCGCTCGTGTGGCCTCAGGAGAGGCCAGTCTCCATGAGAATGGCGAGGGCCCTCTCGGGATTTCTCTCCAGTCGGTGGTGGGTCCTAAGTTCTCGTGTGGAGCTGTGGCCGGACCCTGAGGTTTCCTCAAAAGTGCTGACATGGGACTTGGGTCCCTCCAGAGTATCCACAGGGGAGACAGGCCTCGTCTCTAGTGGAGACATGCTCGACCGCTCTCCTCCTGTGCTGTAGCCACACTGTCAGGCTTCCTGTCGTGTTGACACAGGGATGTGTGTCTTTCATTCGAGGTGCCACCAGGGTTGTCACACATGCCACCATGGGGTGAGTCGATCCTCGGGGTGACAGTCGAGGCAGTGCAGGGAAATCAGGTTCATCTGGAGTGGATTGACACTTCTGAGTACTTGTGGCCTGATGGCATGATCCCTGGAGTTCCTCTCGACTCTCCAGTGGAGAGCCCCTCCTCCTGAGATGCGACGGGAACACCGGCAATCCCTTCCCGAGGAAGCAGGGAAAGGAACCCTCATCTCAAGCTGAGACGGGGAAAAAGGGGCTCCTCTTGAATTGTGGCGGGACCCACGGGGTTCCTCTCAAGTGGAGGCCCGTGTGTCGGGGAACTTCTTGAGTCACAGCAAGGGAGTGAGTGACCCTTTCGAGGTCCAAGAGGGAAGGTGTGATGTCCCTTGACATGTGGCAACGGTAAAAACCTCTACACGCCTGGAAGGGAGAACCTCCTGGTGTTTCTCGAGTTGCGGCAGGTCCTTCTCTAGTTACGACGGGGACCACATAGACCTGCTCGTGTGGCCTCAGGAGAGGCCAGTCTCCGTACGAATGGTGAAGGACCTCTCAGGATTCCTCTCCAGTCGGTGGGGCATCCTAAGTCCTCATATGGAGCTGCGGCCGGACCCTGAGTTTTCTTCTAACGTGCTGACATGGGACTTGGGTCCCTCCGGAGTTTCCCCAGGGGAGTCAGGCCTCGTCTCTAGTGGAGACATGCACACCCGCTCTCCTCCTGAACTGTAGCAGCACTGTCAGGCTTCCTGTCGAGTTGACACAGGAATCTGTGGCTTTCCCTAGAGGTGCCACCAGGGCTGTCACACGTGCCACCATGGGGTGAGTCCATCCTCGGGGTGAAAGTAGAGTTAGTGCAGGGAAATAAGGTTCACCTGGAATGGATTGAGACTTCTGGGTACTTGTGGATTAATGGCACAATCCCTGGAGTTCCTCTCGACTCTCCTGTGGAGAGCACCTCCTCCTGTGATGTGACGGGAACACAGGAAATCCCTTCCTGACGAAGCAGGGAAAGGAACTCACATTTCAAGCTGAGGCGGGGACAACCGGGCTCCTGAGTTGTGGCGGGAACCTCGGGGTTCCTCTCGAGTGGAGACGCGTGTGTCGGGGAACTTCTAGAGTCGCAGCAAGGGAGTGAAGGACTCTTTCGAAGTACAAGAGGGAATGTGTGACTTCCCTCGACATGTGGCAGCGGAAAAGGGCCTCAACGAGCCTGGAACGGAGAACCTTCTGGTGTTTCTCGAGTTGCGGCAGGTCCTCCTCGAGTTATGAAGGGGACCACAGAGACCTGCTCGTGTGGCCTCAGGAGAGGCCAGTCTCTGTGCGAATGGTGAAGGACCTCTCGGGATTCCTCTCCAGTCGGTGGGGCGTCCTAAGTCCTCCTATGGAGCTGCAGCCGGACCCTGAGTTTTCCTCTAATGTGCTGACATTGGACTGGGTCCCTCTGGAGTTTCCACAGGGGAGTCAGGCCTCGTCTCGAGTGGAGACATGCACACCCGCTCTCCTCCTGAGCTGGAGCAGCACTGTCAGACTTCCTGTCTCGTTGACACAGGGATCTGTGGCTTAAAATAGACGTGCCACCAGGGCTGTCACACGTGCCCCCATGGGGCTAATCGATCCTCGGGGTAACAGTCGAGGGAGTGAAGATAAATCAGGTTGATTGGAAGTGGATTGAGACTTCTGGGTACCTGTGGCCAGATGGTACGATCCCTGAAGTTCCTCTGGACTCTCCTGTGGAGAGCACCTGCTCCTGAAATGCGATGGAAATGCCAGGAATCCCTACCCGACGAAGCAGTGAAAGGAACCCTCATCTCGAGCTGAAGAAGGGACAACGGGGCACCTCTTGAGTTGTTGCAGGACCTTCGGGGTTCGTCTCGAGTGGTGGCGCATGTGTCGGGGAATTTCTTGAGTCACAGCAAGGGAGAGAAGGACGCTTTCGAGGTCCAAGAGCGAAGGTGTGATTTCCCTTGACATGCGACAATGGAAAAGGGCCTCAACGTGCCTGGATGGGAGAACCTCCTGGTGTTTCTCGAGTGGCGGCAGGTCCTTCTCGAGTTACGATGGGGACCTCAGGGAGCCGATCGTGTGGCCTCAGGAGAGGCCAGTTTCCATGCGAATGGCGAGGGACCTCTCGGGATTCCTCTCCAGTCGGTGGTGGGACCTAAGTCCTCATCTGGAGCTGGGGCCAGATCATGATGTTTCCTCAAAAGTGCTGACATGGGACTTGGGTCCCTCCGGGGTGTTCACAGGGGAATCAGGCTTCGTCTCGAGTGGAGACATGCACCCCCATTCTCCTCCTGTGATGTAGCAGCATTGTCAGGCTTCCTGTCGCATTAACACAGGGATCTGTGGCTTTCCCTCGAGGTGCCACCAGGGTGGTCAAACGTGCCACCATGGGGTGAGTGGATCCTCGTGGTGATAGTCGAGGTAGTGCAGGGAAATCAGGTTCATCTGGAATAATTGAGACTTCTGGGTTCTTGTGGCCTGATGGCACAATCCCTGGAGTTCCTCTCGACTCTCCTGTGGCGAGTACCTCCTCCTGAGACGCGACGGGAATGCCAGGATTCCCTTCCCAACAAAGCAGGGAAAGGAACCCTCATCTCGAGCAGAGGAGGGGACAACAGGGCTCCTGTTGAGTTGTTGAAGGACCCTCGGGATTCTTCTCCATTGGAGGCGCGTGTGTAGCAGAACTTCTTGAGTCACAGCAAGGGAGTCAAGGACCATTTTGAGGTCCAAGATGGAAGCTGTTTTTTTTCTTGACATGCGGCAGTTGGAAAGGGCCTCAACGCGCCTTGAAGGGAGAACCTCCTGGTGTTTCGCGGGTTGCGGCAGGTCCTTCTTGAGTTTTGACGGGGACCACAGGGACCCGCTCGTGTGGCCTCAGAAGAGGCCAGTCTCCGTGTGAATGGGGAGGGACCTCTCGGGATTCCTCTCCAGTTGGTGGAGGGTCCTAAGTCCTAGTTTGGAGCTGCGGCCGGAACCTGAGGTTTACTCGAAATTGCTGACATGGGACTTCGGTCCCTCCAGAGTGTTCACAGGGGGGCAGGCCTCAGCTCGGGTGGAGACATGCACGCCCGCTCTCCTCCTGAGCTGTAGCAGCACTGTCAGTCTTCCTGTCATGTTGACACAGGGAACTGTGGCTTTCCCTAGCGGTACCACGAGGGCTGTCAAACGTGCCACCATCGGGCTAGTCGATCCTCGGGGTGACAGTCGAGGCAGTGCAGGTAAATCAGGTTCATTTGAAGTGGATTGAGACTTCCTGGTACCTCTGGCCTGATGATCCAATCCCTGGAGTTCCTCTTGACTCTCCTGTGGAGAGCACCTGCTCCTGAAATGCGATGGGAACGCCAGGAATCCCTTCCCGACGAAGCAGTGTAAGGAACCCTCATCTCGACTGTGGAAGGGACAACGGGGCTCCTCTTGAGTTGTTGCAGGACCCTCGGGGTTCATTTCGAGTGGAGGCGCCTGTGTCGGGGGATTCTTGAGACGCAGCAAGGCAGTGAGGGACCCTTTTGAGGTCCAAGAGGGAAGGTTTGATTTCCCTCGACATGCGGCGGCGGAGAAGGTCCTGTACACGCCTGGAAGGGAGAACCTCCTGGTGTGGAAGGTCTGATTTCCCTCGACATGTGGCGGCGGAGAAGGTCCTGTACACGCCTGGAAGGGAGAACCTCCTGGTGTTTCTCAAGTTGCGACAGGTCCTTTTCGAGTTACGATGGGAACTTCAGGTACCCACTCGTGTGCCTCAGGAGAGGCCAGTCTCCGTGAGAATGGCGAGGGACTTTTCGGGATTCCTCTCCAGTCGGTGGCGGGTCCTACGTTCTCATGTGGAGCTGTGGCCAGACCCTGAATTTTCCTCAAAAGTGCTGACATGGGACTTGCGTCCCTCTGGAGTATCCACAGGGGAGACAGGCCTCGTCTCGAGTGGAGACATGCTCGCCCGCTCTCCTCCTGAGCTGTAGCCACACTGTCAGGCTTCCTGTCGTGTTGACACAGGGATGTGTGTCTTTCACTCGAGGTGCCACCAGGGCTCTCACACGTGCCACCATGGGGTGAGTCGATCCTCGGGGTGACAGTCGAGGCAGTGCAGGGAAATCAGGTTCATCTGGAGTGGATTGAGACTTCTGTGTACTTGTGGCCTGATGGCACGAACCCTGGAGTTCCTCTCGACTCTCCAGTGGAGAGCCCCTCCTCCTGAGATGCGACAGGAACGCCGGCAATCCCTTCCCGAGGAAGCAGGAAAAGGAACCCTCATCTCGAGCTGAGGCGGGGACAACGGGGCTCCTCTTGAGTTGTGGCGGGAACCTCGGGGTTCCTCTCGAGTGGAGACGCATGTGTCGGGGAACTTCTTGAGTCACAGCAAGGGAGTGAGGGACGCTTTCGAGGTCCAAGAGGGAAGGTGTGACTTCCCTCGACATGTGGAAGCGGAAAAGGGCCTCAACGCGACTGGAACGGAGAACCTTCTGGTGTTCCTCGAGTTGCGGCAAGTCCTCCTCGAGTTACGAGGGGACCACAGAGACCTGCTCGTGTGGCCTCAGGAGAGGCCAGTCTCTGTGCGAATGGTGAAGGACCTCTCGGGATTCCTCTCCAGTCGGTGGGGCGTCCTAAGTCCTCGTATGAAGCTGCGGCCGGACCCTGAGTTTTCCTCTAATGTGCTGACATTGGACTTGGGTCCCTCTGGAGTTTCCACAGGGGAGTCAGGCCTCGTCTCGAGTGGAGACATGCACACCCGCTCTCCTCCTGAACTGTAGCAGCACTGTCAGACTCCTGTCTCATTGACACAGGGATCTGTGGCTTAACCTAGACGTGCCACCAGGGCTGTCACGCATGCCCCCATGGGGCTAATCGATCCTTGGGGTGACAGTTGAGGCAGTGAAGGTAAGTCAGGTTCATTGGAAGTGGATTGAGACTTCTGGGTACCTGTGGCCAGATGGTACGGTCCCTGGAGTTCCTCTCGACTCTCCTGTGGAGAGCACCTCCTCCTGAAATGCGATGGAAATGCCAGGAATCCCTACCCGACGAAGCAGTGAAAGGAACCCTCATCTCGAGCTGAAGAAGGGACAACGGGGCACCTCTTGAGTTGTTGCAGGACCTTCAGGGTTCGTCTCGAGTGGTGGCGCGTGTGTTGGGGAATTTCTTGAGTCACAGCAAGGGAGAGAAGGACGCTTTCGAGGTCCAAGAGCAAAGGTGTGATTTCCCTTGACATGCGACAGCGGAAAAGGGCCTCAACGTGCCTGAAAGGGAGAACCTCCTGGTGTTTCTCGAGTGGCGGCAGGTCCTTCTCAAGTTACGATGGGGACCTCAGGGAGCCAATCGTGTGGCCTCAGGAGAGGCCAGTTTCCGTGCAAATGGCGAGGGACCTCTCGGGATTCCTCTCCAGTCGATGGTGGGACCTAAGTCCTCATCTGAGCTGGGGCCAGACCATGATGTTTCCTCGAAAGTGCTGACATGGGACTTGGGTCCCTCCGGGGTGTCCACAGGGGAATCAGGCTTCGTCTCAAGTGGAGACATGCACCCCCATTCTCCTCTGTGATGTAGCAGCATTGTCAGGCTTCCTGTCGCATTAACACAGGGATCTGTGGCTTTCCCTTGAGGTGCCACCAGGGTGGTCAAACGTGCCATCATGGGGTGAGTGGATCCTCGCGGTGATAGTCGAGGTAGTGCAGGGAAATCAGGTTCATCTGGAATGAATTGAGACTTCTGGGTTCTTGTGGCCTGATGGCACAATCCCTGGAGTTCCTCTCGACTCTCCTGTGGCGAGTACCTCCTCCTGAGACGCGACGGGAATGCCAGGATTCCCTTCCCAACAAAGCAAGGAAAGGAACCCTCATCTCGAGCAGAGGAGGGGACAACGGGGCTCCTGTTGAGTTGTTGAAGGACCCTCGGGATTCCTCTCCATTGGAGGCGCGTGTGTAGCAGAACTTCTTGAGTCGCAACAAGGGAGTCAAGGACCATTTTGAGGTCCAAGATGGATGGTGTTATTTTTCTTGACATGCGGCAGCGGGAAAGGGCCTCAACGCACCTTGAAGGGAGAACCTCCTGGTGTTTCGCGGGTTGCGGCAGGTCCTTCTTGAGTTTCGACGGGGACCTCAGGGACCCGCTCATGTGGCCTCAGGAGAGGCCAGTCTCCGTGTGAATGGGAAGGGACCTCTCGGGATTCCTCTCCAGTTGGTGGAGGGTCCTAAGTCTTCGTTTGGAGCTGCAGCTGGACCCTGAGATTTACTCGAAATTGCTGACATGGGACTTCGGTCCCTCCAGAGTGTTCACAGGGGTGGCAGGCCTCAGCTCGGGAGGAGACATGCACGCCCGCTCTCCTCCTGAGCTGTAGCAGCACTGTCAGACTTCCTGTCATGTTGACACAGGGATCTGTGGCTTTCCCTAGCGGTACCACGAGGGCTGTCAAACGTGCCACCATTGGGCTAGTCGATCCTCGGGGTGACAGTCGAGGCAGTGCAGGTAAATCAGGTTCATTTGAAGTGGATTGAGACTTCCTGGTACCTCTGGCCTGATGATCCGATCCCTGGAGTTTTTCTCGACTCTCCTGTGGAGGCACCTGCTCCTGAAATGCGATGGGAACACCAGGATCCCTTCCCAACGAAGCAGTGAAAGGAACCCTCATCTTCACTGCAGAAGGGACAACGGGGCTCCTCTTGAGTTGTTGCAGGACCCTTGGGATTCATCTCGAGTGAAGGCGCCTGTGTCAGGGAATTTCTTGAGACGCAGCAAGGCAGTGAGGGACCCTTTTGAGGTCCAAGAGGGAAGGTGTGATTTCCCTCGACATGCGGCAGCAGAAAAGGTCCTGTACACACCTGGAAGGGAGAACCTCCTGGTGTTTCTCGAGTTGGGACAGGTCCTTTTCGAGTTATGACGGGAACTTCAGTTACCCGCTCGTGTGGCCTCAGGAGAGGCCAGTCTCCGTAAGAATGGCGAAGGACCTCTTGGGATTCCTCTCCAGTCGGTGGGGCGTCCTAAGTCCTCATATGGAGCTGCAGTCAGACCCTGAGTTTTCTTTTAACGTGCTGACATGGGACTTGGGTTCCTCCGGAGTTTCCACAGGGGAGTCAGGCCTCGTCTCGATTGGAGACATGCACACCCACTCTCCTCCTGAACTGTAGCAGCACTGTCAGGCTTCCTGTCTCGTTGACACAGGGATCTGTGGCTTTCCCTAGAGGTGCCACCAGGGCTGTCACACGTGCCACCATGGGGTGAGTCGATCCTCGGGGTTACAGTAGAGTTAGTGCAGGGAAATCAGATTCACCTGGAGTGGATTGAGACTTCTGGGTACTTGTGGACTAATGGCACGATCCCTGAATTTCCTCTTGACTCTCCTGTGGAGAGCACCTCCTCCTGAGATGTGACGGAACACCAGGAATCCCTCCCTGACGAAGCAGGGAAAGGAACCCACATTTCAAGCTGAGGCCAGGACAACGGGGCTCCTGAGTTGTGGCGGGAACCTCGGGGTTCCTCTCGAGTGGAGACGCGTGTGTCGGGGAAATTCTAGAGTCGCAGCAAGGGAGTGAAGGACCCTTTCGAGGTCCAAGAGGGAAGGTGTGACTTCCCTCAACATGCGGAGCGGAAAAGAGCCTCAACACGTCTGGAACGCAGAAACTTCTGGTGTTTCTCGAGTTGCGGCAGGTCCTCCTCGAGTTACAAAGGGGACCACAGAGACCTGCTCGTGTGGCCTCAGGAGAGGCCAGTCTCTGTGCGAATGGTGAAGGACCTCTCGGGATTCCTCTCCAGTCGGTGGGGCGTCCTAAGTCCTCGTATGGAGCTGCGGCCGGACCCTGAGTTTTCCTCTAATGTGCTGACATTGGACTTGGGTCCCTCTGGAGTTTCCACAGGGGAGTCAGGCCTCGTCTCGAGTGGAGACATGCACACCCGCTCTCCTCCTGAGCTGGAGCAGCACTGTCAGACTTCCTGTCTCGTTAACACAGAAATCTGTGGCTTAACCTAGACGTGCCACCAGGGCTGTCACACGTTCCACTATGGGGTGAGTCGATCCTTGGTGTGACAGTCGAGATAGTGCAGGGAAATCGGGTTCATCTGGAGTGGATTGAGACTTCTGGGTACTTGTGGCCTGATGGCACAATCCTTGGAGTTCCTCTCGACTCTCCTGTAGAGAGCACCCCCTCCAGACATGCGACAGGAATGCTGCAAATCTGTTCTCGACGAAGCTGATAAATGCACCCTCATCTCGAGCTGAGGAGGAGACAGTGGGGCCCCTCTTGAGTTATGGGGGACCCTTGGGGTTCCTGTAGTGTTGAAGCACGTGTGTCTTTGAACTTCTTGAGTCGCAGCAAGGGAGTGAAGGACCTTTTTGAGGTCCAAGATGGAAGGTGTAATTTCCCTGACATGCCGCAGTGGGAAAGGGCCTCATCGCGCCTGAAAGGGAGAACTGCCGTGGTCCAGCCCCGGTGGATCCAGGGATGCTCAAAGGTGGGACAGAGCAGGCTGATAGGAAAGGATAGGACAGGATAGGACAGGATAGGACAGGATAGCTCAGGACAGGATAGAACAGTAGGAAATTAATGAAAATAGGAGGCTGAATAACTTGGTTTATGGGGAAAGCCAATAAAACCTCAAGACAAGAGGTTGCACCATCTACGTAGGCCACCGGCATCCGCTTGAATCTCTAAAGGGGCCCCACCATGGGTCCACTTTTCTCGCAGAACTTATAGCCAGGGCAAGTAAGTAGACGTGGTGAGCCTCCCGCTCCAGATGGGAATTCAGCCTGGAGGTAAAGTACAAGAGGACAGAGAGATAGAGAGTAAGGTGTGGGAGCCAGATGTCCCTAAAGAACAAGTCTAGGAGAGCGAATCGTCGGAGAGACCGGCCTGCAGAACCAGTCTGAGAAATTCTGGTCCGAGGAATAAAAACCGCTCTGAGAAACTGTTCCCGAGAGAAACTGACTCCAAACTTTATTTTTCCCATCCCCTTTTTATACCATGAAGATCAATGAGTTTCACAAATTTTTTGGCAATGACAGCAGCCCTGACTCTTATCGAGAGCAGGCTTAGTCTCTGCATACCTAATTGTATACACAAGTCTTAGGTAATTTACATGATCTTCCAGCCAAAAGGCCAATTCGACAATTTACAGCTCTTCTCTGATAAGTGTTAGTTTTTCCAAGGTCTGGCGCCATTCTCAGGAGGTGCTAAACAAGATTGGGTTTTCATAAATGCAAGGACACAGCAAACAGGAGTACAAATGATTTATAAAAGAAACAATTAACTCAAAGGCCTAGTGTTGCTAACATCAAAAAAAAAAAAAAAACTGCTACATTTCTATCACCAAATATAGTTTGTATAGCAGAAACTTCCAGGTGCAGATAAGGAGGTCTGGCAACAGTCATTGAAGCAACAGTGAAATAAATCTATTGAGTCTTTGGCTCTTAAGAGAAGTTAGTTTGTAACTTAAGACACTTCAAGTTTCTTTTGCCCCTCGCAGCTGGGGGTTGCGAGCAATTCACAGGCTTGTAAAAAGGTCAGGGGAATCCGTTTAGGCAGGCTAGAGTGTTATCAAAGGGGGTTGGGCTGCAGCACTCCTTTCAAATGCAGGGAGCTAAGACAGTGAATTAACTCTATCCGAGAAAGTGGCAGAAAACAGTGGAGAAACGACAAATACAGAACAAAGTTTTATTATTGGGGCACATGCTCAGGAAAAACCAGGGAGAAATCCAATGACTCAGACTGCCCTGCCATCTGAGTGTGCCACGTGACCCTGTCACGGGTGGGATTCCTCACGCCGGCTTCCCACAGAGAACATCCTGGCATTTCTTGAGTTGTGGCAGGTCCCTCTCGAGTTATGAAGGGGCCTTAGGCACCCACTCGTGTGGCCTCAGGAGAGGCCAGTCTCCGGGTGAATGACGAGGGACCTCTCGGGATTCCTCTCCAGGCGTTGGCGGGTTTTAAGTCCTCATCCGGAGCTGCGGCCGGACCCTGAGGTTTCCTAGAAAGTGCTGACATGGGACCTGGGACCCTCTGGAGTGTCTATAGGGGAGTCAGGCCTCGTCTTGAGTGGAAACATGCATGCCCTCTGTCCTCCTGACCTGTAGCAGCACCATCAGGCTTCCTGTCGAGTTGACACAGGGATCTGTGTCTTTCCCTCGAGGTGCCACCAGGGCTGTCATACGTGACACCATGGGGTCAGTTGATCCTTGGGGTGACAGTTGAGGCAGTGCAGGGAAATCAGGTTCATTTGGAGTGGATTGAGACTTCTTTGTACTTGTGGCCTGATGGCACGACCCCTGGAGTTCTTCTCGACTCTCCTGGGGAGAGCACGTATTCTTGAGATGCAACAGGAATGCTGGGAATCCGTTCCCAATGAAGCCTGGAAAGATACCCTCATCTCGAACAGAGGAGGCGACAACAGGGCTCCTCTTGAGTTGTGACGGGACCCTCAGGGTGCCTCTCGAGTGGAGGCGTGTGTGTCCGGGACCTTCTAGAGTCACAACAAGAGAGTGAAGGACCCTTTCCAGGTCCAAGAGGAAAGGTGTGATTTACCTCGACATGCGGCAGTGGAAAAGGGCCTCAACGCGCCTGGAAGGGAGAACCTCCTGGTGTTACTTGAGGTGTGGCATGTCCCTCTAGAGTTATGACGGGGACGTCAGGGACCCGCTTGTGTGGTCTCAGGAGAGGCAGTCTCCGTACGAATGGCGAGGGACCTCTCGGCATTCCTGTCCAGTCGGTCGTGGGTAGTAGTTCCTCGTCTGGTGCTGAGGCCGCACCCTGAGTTTTCCTTGAAAGTGCTGAAATGGGACTTGGGTCCCTCTGGAGTGTCCACGGGGGTCAGGCCTCGTCTCAAGTGGAGACATGAACGACTGCTCTCCTCCTGAGCTGTAGTAACACTGTCAGGCTTCCTGTCTAGTTGACACAGGGATCTGTGGCTTTCCTTTGAGGTTCTACCAGGGCTGTCACATGTGCAACCTCGGGGTGACAGTCGAGGCAGTGCAGGGAAATCAGGTTCATCTGGAGTGGATTGAAGCTTCTGTCTACTTGTGGCCTGAAGTCATGACCCCTGGAGTTCTTCTCGACTCTCCTGTGGAGAGCACCTCCTCTTGAGATGCGACAGGAATGCCGGGAATCCGTTCCTGATGAAGCCCGGAAAGCAACCGTCATCTCGAGCTTAGGAGGGGACAACGGGGCTCCTCTTCAGTTGTGGTGGTACCCTCGAGGTTCCTCTCAATTGGAGGCGGGTGTGTCGGGAACTTCTTGAGTCGCAGTAAGGGAGTGAAAGACCCTTTTGAGGTCCAAGAGGGAAGGTGTTATTTCCCTCTTCATGCAGAAGCAGAAAAATGCCTCAACGCGCCTGGAAGGGCGAACCTCCTGGTGTTTCTCGCGTTGCGGCAGGTCCCTCTCGAGTTATGACGGGGACCTCAGGGATCCACTCGTGTGGCCTCAGGAGATGCCAGTCTCCATGCGAATGGCGAGGGACTTCTCGGGATTCCTCTCCAGTCGGTGGCGGTTCCTAAGTCCTCCTCTGAAGCTGTTGCCTGACCCTGAGGTTTCCTCGAAAGTCCTGACATGATACTTGGGTCCCTCTGTAGGGTCCACAGGGGAGTCAGGCCTCGTCTCAAGTGGATACATGCATGACCGCTCTCCTCCTGAGCTGTAGCAGTACTGCCAGTCCTCCTGTCATGTTCACACATGGATCTGTGGCTTACCACGAGGTGCCACCAGGGCTGTCACACGTGCCACCATGAGGTGAGTCGATCCTCGGGGTGACATTTGAGGCAGTGCAGGGAAATCAGGTTCATCTGGAGTGGACTGAGACTGCTGGGGGTCTTTTGGCCTGGTGGCACGACCCCTGGAGTTCCTTTCGTCTCTCCTGTGGAGGACACCACCTCCTGAGATGTGACGGGAATGCCGGGAATCCGTTTCCGACGAAGCAGGGAAAGCAACGCTCATCTCCATCTGAGGAGGAGACAACAGGGCTCCTCTTGAGTTTTGGCAGGACCCTCAGGGAACCTCTCGAGTGTTTGCGCATATGTCGGGGTACTTCTTGAGTCCCAGCAAAGGAGTGAATGACCCTTGGAGGTCCAAGAGGGAAGGTGTGATGTCCCTCGACGTGCCACATTGGAAAACGGCCTCATCGCGACTGGAAGGTAGAAGCTCCTGGTTTTTCTCGAGTTTCGGAAGGTCCCTCTCGAGTTCCAACGGGGACTTCAGGGACCCGCTCGTGTGGCCTCAGGAGAGCCCAGTCTCCGTGCAAATGGCGAGGGAACTCTCTGGATTCCTCTCCAGTCGGTGGCGGGTCCTAAGTCCTCGGCTGGAGCTGCGGCCGGACCCTGAGGTTTCCTCGAAAGTGCTGACATTGGTCTTGGGTCAGTCTGGAGTGTCCACAGGGGAGTCAGGCCTCGTCTCGAGTGCAGACATTCATGCCCGCTCTCCTCATGGACTGTAGCAGCAGTGTCAGGCTTCCTGTCGAGTTGACACAGGGATTTGTGGCTTTCCCTCGAGGTGCCACCAGGCCTGTCACACGTGCCACCATGCGGTGAGTCGATCCTCGGTGTGACAGTTGAGATAGTGCAGGGAAATTGTGTTCATCTGGTGTGGATTGAGACTTCTCGTGGTCTTTGGGCCTGCTGACACGACCCCTGGAGTTCCTCTCGACTCTCCTGTGGAGAGCACCTCGTCCCGAGTGGTGACGGGAACGGTGGGAATCCATTCCCTATGAAGCAGGAAAGGACTCCTCATCTCGTGCAGAAGAGGGGACAACGGGGCTCCTCTTGAGTTTTGGCAGGACCCTCAGGGTTGCTCGAAGGAAAGCACATGTGTTGGGGAACTTCTTGAGTCGCAGCAAGGGAGTGAAGGACCCTTTCGAGGTCCAAGAGAGTAGGTGTGATTTCCCTCGACATGTCGCAGCAGAAAATGGTCTCATCGCGCCTGCAAGGGAGAACCTCCTAATGTTTACCAAGTTGCAGCAGGTCCCTCTCGAGTTACAACGGGGACCTAAGGGACCCGCTCATGTGGCCTCAGGAAAGGACAGTCTCCCTGCAAATGGCAAGGGACTTCTCGGGATTCCTCTCTAGTTGGTGACGGGACTTGGGTCCCTCTGGAGTGTCCACAGTGTGTCCGACCTCGTCTCAAGGAGAGACATGCACGCCTGCTTTCTTCCTGACCTGGAGCAGTGCTGGCAGGCTTCCTGTAGAGATGACACATGGAACAGTGGCTTTCCCTCGAGGTGCCCCCACGGCTGTCACACATGCCACCATGGGGTGAGTCGATCCTAGGGGTGACATTCGAGGCAGTGCAGAGACATCAGGTTCATCTGAAGTGGACTGAGACTGCTGGGGGTCTTTTGCCCTGGTGGAACGACCACTAGAGTTCCTCTCGACTCTCAGGTGGAGAGCACATCCTTCTGAAATGTGACGGTTATGCCAGGAATCCGTTCTCAAAGAATCAGGGAAAGGAACTCTCACCTGGAGCTGATTAGGGGACAACGGGCCTCCTCTTGAGTTGTTGTGGGACCCTCGGGGTTCCTCTCGTGTGGAGTCGCGTGTGTCAGGGAACTTCTTGAGTCACAGCAAGGGAGTGAAGGACCCTTTCGAGGTCCAGTAAGGAAGGTGTGATTTCCCTCGACATGCCGCAGCGGAAAAGGTCCTCATCGAGCCTGGAAGAAAGAACCTCCTGGTGTTTCTCCAGTTGGGGCAGTTCCCTCTCGAGTTATGACGGGGACTTCCAGGACCCGCTCGTGTGGCCTCAGAGAGGCCAGTCTCCATGGGAATGACAATGGACCTCTCGGGATACCAGTCGTTGGCGGGTCCTAAGTCCTCGTCTGGAGCTGCAAAATGACCCAGAGATTTCCTTGAAATTGCTGACATTTGACTTGGGTTCCTCTCGAGTGTCCACAGTGTGTCAGGCCTTGGCTCCACTGGAGACATGCACGTTCACTCTCGTCCTGAGCTGGAGCAGCATTGTCAGGCTTCCTGTCCAGTTGGCACAGGGATCTGTGTCTTTCCTTCCAGGTGCTACCAGGGATGTCACATATGCCACAATGGGGTGAGTAGATCCGCAGGGTGACAGTCGTGGCAGTGCAGGGACATCAGGCTCATCTACAGTGGACTGAGACTGCTGGGGGTCTTTTGGCCTTGTGGCACGACACATGGAATTTCTCTCGACTCTCCTGTGGAGAGCACTTCCTTCTGAGATGCGACAGAATGCTGGGAATCCATTCCCGATGAAGCAGGGAAAGGAACCCACATCTCGACCTGAGGAGGGGTCAACGGGGCTCCTCTTGAGTTGTGGCGGGACCCTCAGGGTTCCTCTCAAATGGAGGCGTGTGTGTCGGGGAACTTCTTGGATCGCAGCAAAGGGGTGAAGGACCCTTTTGAGGACAAATAGGGAAGGTGTGATTTCCCTCGATATGCCGCAGCAGAAAAAGGCCTCATCGCACGTGGAAGGGAGAACCTACTGGTGTTTCTCGGGTTATGTCATGTCCATCTCGAGTTCCGATGGGGATTTCAGGGACCCGCTCGTGTGGCCTCAGGCAAGGCCAGTCTTTTTGCTAATGGCGAGGGAGCTCTCGGGATTCCTCTCCAGTTGGTGGCCGGTCCTAAGTCCTCGTCTGGAGCTGCAGTTGGACCTTGAGGTTTCCTCGAACGTGCTGACATTGGACTTGGGTCCCTCTGGAGTGTCCACAGAGGAGTCAGGCCTCGTCTTGAGTTAAGACATGCATGCTCACACTCCACCTGAGCTGTAGCAGCACTGTCAGGCTTCCTGTCGAGTGACACAGGAATCTGTGGCTTTCTCTCGAGGTACCACCAGGGCTGTCACACGTGCCACCATGCTGTGAGTCGATCCTCGGTGTGACATTTGAGGCAGTGCAGGGACATCAGGTTCAACTGGAGTGGACTGAGACTGCTGGGGTCTTTTGGCCTTGTGGCACAACCCCTGTAGTTCCTTTCGACTCTACTGTGAAGAGTATGTACTCCTGAGACGTGACGGGAAAGCTGGGAATCCGTTCCCAAAGAAGCAGGGAAAGGAACCCTCATCTCGAGCTGAGTCGGGGACAGTGGGGCTCCTCTTGAGTTGTGTCGCGACTTTTGGGGTTCCTTTCGAGTGGTGGTCCATGTGTCGGGGAACTTCTTGAGTGGCAGCAAGGGAGTGAAGAACCATTTTGAGGTCCAAGAGGGAAGGTGTGATTTCCTTCAATATGCTGCAGTGGAAAAGGGCTTCATCGTGCCTGGAAGGGAGAACCTGCTCGTGTTTCTCGAGTTGCAGCAGGTCACTCTTGAGTTATAACGGGGAACTCAGCGACCCGCTCGTGTGGACTCAGGAGAGGCCAGTCTCCATGCAAATGGCGGGGGACCTCTAGGGATTCCTTTCCACTTGGTGGCAGGTCCTAAGTCCTCATCTGGAGCTGCGGCCAGACCCTGAGGTTTCCTTGAAAGTGCTGACATGGGACTTGGGTCCCTGTGGAGTGGCCACAGGGGAGTCAGGCATCGTTTTGAATGGAGACATGCACGGCTACTCTCCTCCTGAGCTGTAGCAGCACTGTCAGGCTTCCTGTCGAATTGACACAGGGATCTGTGGCTTTCCCTCGAAGTGCCACCAGGGCTGTCACATGTGCCACCATGGAGTGAGTCGATCCTCAGGGTGACAGTCAAGTAAATGCAGGGAAATCACGTTCACCTGGAGTGGACTGAGATATCTCATGACCTTTTGGCCTGGTGGCATGACCCGTGGAGTTCTTTTCGACTCTCCTGTGGAGAGTACCTCCTCCTGAGATGCGATGGGAACACCGGGATCCGTTCCCGATGAAGCAGGGAAAGGGACGCTCACCTTGAGCTGAGGAGGGGACAACGGGGCTCCTCTTGAGTTGTGGTGTGACCCTCGGGGTTCCTCTCAAGTGGAGGCGCATGTGTCAGGGAACTTCTTGAGTCACAGCAAGGGAGTGAAGGACCCTTTTGAGGTCCAAAAGGGAAGTTGTGATTTCCCTCAAAATGCCACAGGGGAAAAGGGCCTCATTGCGCCTGGAAGTGAGAACCTCCTGGTGTTTCTCGAGTTTTGTCAGGTCCCTCTAGAGTTACGACCCGGACCACAAGCACCTGCTTGTGTGACCTCAGGAGAGGCCAGTCTTTGTGCGAATGGCCAGGGACCACTCGGGATTCCTCTCCAGTCGGTGGCGGGACCTCAGTCCTCATTTGAAGCTGTGGCCAGTTCCTGAGGTTTCCTCGAAAGTGCTGACATGGGACTTGGGTCCCTCTGAGTGTCCACAGGGGAGTTAAGCTTCTTCTCGAGTGGAGACATGCACGCCCACTCTCCACCTGAGCTGGAGCAGCACTTTCAGGCTTCCTGTCGACTTTACACCGGGATATGTGGCTTTTCCTCTAGGTGCCATCAGGGCTGTCAAACATGCCACCAGGGTTGAGTCGATCCTCGTGGTGACAGTCGAGGCAGTGCAGGGACATCAGGTTCATCTGGCATGGATTGAGACTTCTGGGGTTCTTTTGGCCTGATGGAACGATCCCTGGAGTTCCTCTCGACTCTCCTGTGGAGAGCACCTCCTCCCAAGATGCAAAGGGAAGGCTGGCTATCCATTCCCGATGAAGCAGGGAAAGGAACCCACATCTCGAGCTGAGTAGGGGATAGTAGGGCTCCTCTTGCATTTTGGTGGGACCCTTGGGGTCCCTCTCGAGTGGAGGTGCATTTGTCAGGGAACTTCTTGAGTGGCAGCAAAGGAGTGAAGACCCTTTCGAGATCCAAGAGGAAAGGTGTGATTTCTGTCAACATGCCACAATGGAAAAGGGTCTCATTGCGCCTGAAAGGAGAACCTCCTGGTGTTTCTCGAGTTGCGGCAGGTCCCTCTCAACGAACGACGGGGATGTCAGGGACCTGCTCGTGTGGCCTAAGGAGAGGCTAGTCTCCGTTCGAATGGCGAGGGACCTCTCGGCATTCCTCTCCAGTCAGTGGCGGGTCCTAAGTCCTCGTCTGGAGCTGCGGCAGGACACTGACGTTTCCTCAAAAGTGTTGACATGGGGCTTGGGTACCTGTGGAGTGTCCACAGGGGAGTCAGGCCTCGTCTCGAGTGGAGACATGCACGCCTGCTCTCCTCTTGAGCTGTAGCAGCACTGTCAGGCTTCCTGTCGAGTTGCCACAGGGATCTGTGGCTTTCCCTCGTGGTGCCACCAGGGCTGTCACATGTGCCACCATGGGGTCAGTCAATCCTCGGGGTGACAGTCGAGGCAGTGCAGGGACATCAGGTTCATCTGGAGTGCACTGAAATTTCTGGGGGTCTTTTGCCCTTGTGGCACGACCCCTGCACTTCCTCTCATCTCTCATGTGGAGAGAACCTCCTCCTGAGATGCGATGGAAATGCCGAGAATGTGTTCCTGATGAAGCAAGGAAAGGAACCCTCATCTCGAGCTGAGGAGGGGACAATGGGCCCCTCATGAGTTTTGGCGGGACCATCGGGGTTCTTCTCCAGTGGAGGCACGTGTGTCGGGGAACCTTTTGACTCGCTGCAATGGAGTGAAGAACCCTTTCGGGGACCAAGAGGGAAGGTGTGATTTCCCTTGACATGCCACAGTGGAAAAGGGACTAATCATGCCTGGAAGGGAGAACCTCCTGGTTCCTTGAGTTGCAGCAGGTCCTTCTCTAGTTACGACGAGGACCTCAGGACCCAATTGTATGGCGTCAGGAGAGGCCAGTCTCTGTGTAAATGGCGTCGGACCTCTCGGGATTCCTCTCCAGTCGGTGGCGGGTCCTAAGTCCTCCTCTCGAGCTTTGGCTGGACCCTGATGTTTCCTCGAAAGTGCTGACATGGGCCTGGGTATCTCCGGAGTGTCCACGGGGCGTCAGGCCTCGTCTCGAGTGGAGACATGCATGCCTGCTCTCCCCCTGAGCCATAGGAGTACTGTCAGGCCTCCTGTCGAGTTGACACAGAGATCTGTGACTTTCCCCCATGGTGCTGTCACACGTGCCACCAGGGGGTGAGCCAATTCTCGCGGTGACAGTCGAGGCAGTGCAGGGACATCAGGTTCATCTGGAGCTGACTGATATTTCTGGAGTTCTTTTGGCCTGATGGCACAACCCCTGGAGTTCCTCTCGACTCTCCTGTGGAGAGCACCTCCTTCTGAGATGCGACGGTAATGCCGGGAATCTTTTCCCGATGAAGCAGGGAAAGGAACTCTCATGTTGAGCTGAGGAGGAGATAATGGGACTCCTCTTAAGCTGTGGCGGGACCTTCGTAGTTTCTCTCGAGTTGACGGGCGTGTGTCATGGAACTTCTTGAATCGCAGCAAGGGAGTGAAGGAACCTTTCAAGATCCAAGTGGGAAAGTGTGATTTCCCTCATCATGCCACAGCAGAAAAGGGCCTCATTGCGCCTGGAAGGGAGATCCTCCTGGTGTTTCACGAGTTGTGGCAGGTCGTTCTCGAGTTATGACGGGGACCACAGAGAACCACTCGTGTGGCCTCAGTAGAGTCCAGTCTCCGTGCGAATGCCGAGGGACCTCACGGGATTCCTCTCCAGTTGGTTGCGGTTTCTATGTCCTCGTTTGAAGCTGTGGCTGGACACTGAGGTTTCCTCGAAAGTGCTGACATGGGACTTGGGTCCCTCTGGAGTGACCACATGGCAGTCAGGCCTCGTCCCGAGTGGAAACATGCACGCCCGGTCTCCTCCTGTGCTGGAACTGCACTGTCAGGCTTCCTGTCAAGTTGACACAGGGATCTGTGGCTTTCCCTCGAGGTACCACCAGGGCTGACAGACGTGCCACCATGGGCTGAATCGATCATCAGGGTGACAGTCGAGGCAGTGCAGGGACATCAGGTTCATCTGGAGTGGATTGAGACTTCTGGGGGTCTTGTGGCCTATGGCACAACCGCTGGAGTTAATCTCGACTCTCCTGTGGAGAGTACCTCCTCCTGAGATGTGACGGGAATGCCGGGAATCTGTTCCCGATGAAGCAGGGAAAGGAACCCTCATCTCGAGCTGAGGAGGGGACAATGGGGCTCCTCTTGAGTTGTGGTGGGACCCTCGTGGTTCCTCTCCAGTGGAGGCATGTGTGTCGGGGAACTTCTTGAGTCACAGCAAGGGAGTGAACGACCCTTTGGGGTTCCTCTTGAGTTGTGGCGAGACCCTCGTGGTTGCTTTCGAGTGCAGGAGCATGAGACGGGGAACTTCTTGAGTCGCAGCAAGGGAGTGAAGGAACCTTTTGAGGTCCAAAAGAGAAGGGGTGATTTCCCTCGACATGCCGCAGCAGAAAAGAGCCTCATCGTGCCTCGAAGGGAGAACCTCTTGGCGTTTCTCGAGTTGCGGCAGGTCCCACTCGAGTTACGATGGGGACCTCAGCGACCCGCTGGTGTGGACTCTGGAGCAGCCAGTCTCCGTGTGAATGGCGAGGGACCTCTCGGGATTCCTCTCCAGTTGGTGGCGGGTCCTATTTCCTCGTCCCGACATGCAGCCGGACCTTGAGGTTTCCTTGAAAGCGCTGACACGGGACTTGGTTCCCTCTGTAGTGTCCACAGGGGATTCAGGCTTCATCTAGAGTTGAGACATGCACACCTGCTCTCCTCCTAAGCTGCAGCAGCACTGTCATGCTTCCTGTCATGTTGACACAGGGATCTGTGGCTTTCCCATGAGGTGCCACCAGGGCTGTCACACGTGCCACCATGGGATGAGTCGATCCTCGGGGTGACAGTCAAGGCAGTGCAGAGACATCAGGTTCCTCTGCAGTGGACTGAGACTTCTGGGGGTCTTTTGGTTGGGTGGCAAGACACCTAGAGTTCCTTTCGACTTTCCTATGGAGAGTACCTCTTTCTGAGATGCGATGGAAATGCCGCAAATCTGTTGCCAATGAAGCAGGGAAAGGAACCCTCATCTCGAGCTGAGGAGGGACAATGGGGTTCCTCTTGAGTTGTGGCGGGATCCTCGGGTTTCCTCTCGAGTGGAGGCGCGTGTGTCGGGGAACTCCTTGAGTCGCAGGAAGGATGAGAAGGACCCTTTTTAGGTCCAAGAGAGAAATTGTGATTTCCCTCGATATGCCGCACTGGAAAAGGGACTCATTGTGCCTGGAAGGGAGAACCTCCTGGTGTTTCTCGAGTTGTGGCAGGTCCCTCTCGAGTTATGATGGGGACCTCAAGGACCCGCTCTAGTGCCCTCAGGAGAGGCCATTCTCCTTGCAAATGGTGAGGGACCTCTCATGATTCCTCTCCATTCTGTGCCAGGTCCTAAGTCCTCGTCTGGATCTGCGGCCGGAACCTGGTCTTGCGTCCCTGTGGAGTGTCCACTGGGGAATCTGACCTCGTTTGGAGTGGAGACACGCATTTCCAGTTTCATCCTGAGCTGTTGCACCCCTCCCTAAGTCCTGGGTAACTATAAAATTGGAGGGGAAACCTATGGGCTTCATAGAAGTCACCGGGGCTCAACACTCAGTTCTTAATCTGAAAGATGGACCCATGTCTAAGAAGACCAGTTGGGTACAAGGGGCGACAGGTACCAGTCAGTATGGATGGACAACAAAACGACAAGTAAACCTGGGGACACAACAGGTAACCCATTCTTTCCTCGTGATACCTGAGTGTCCAGCCCCATTGTTAGGAAGAGACTTGTCATCCAAATTTAATGCCCAGATTCACTTCAACCATGGGCGGATGTCTGTTTTGGATGGGTCCGGTCAGCCTTTACAAGTTATGTCTCTAGCATTAAGAGATGAATATAGACTGTACTTGCCAGGATCCCCAGTGACGATAAACCCCGATGTACAACCATGGGTTCAGAAATACCCCCTGGCCTGGGCAGAGACAGCAGGAATGGGACTTGCTAAACAGAGACCCCCTATTGTGATTAAGCTAAAGGCCAGTGCACAGCCTGTGAAGGTACAGCAATACCCCATGAGTCAGGAAGCCCAACGTGGCTCAGGCCCCACATACAACACCTCTTGGAGGCAGGGGTTATCAGGAGGTGCCGATCCCTGTGGAATAACCCCCTGCTACTCAGGGGGAACAGACTTCAGTCTGGTGCAAGATTTGCGGGAAGTAAACAAAGGAGTGGTGGAAGTCTGCCCCCAGATCACACCTGCTATACTGTCTTGGACTTGAAAGACGCTTTTTTTAGCTTGTGCTTAGCTCCTTCGAGTCAGGAAATCTTTGCATTTGAATGGGGAGAAGACAATGGTCAGATCCCTGGGCAGCTAACTTGGACCCCATTGCCACAAAGCTTCAAGAATTCGCCCACGTTATTCAATGAGGCCCTGGGAGAAGACCTCCGGGAGTACAGAGGTAGGCACCCTGATGTGGTCTTGCTGCAGTATGTTGATGACTTAATGCTGGTAGCTACTACAAAAGAAAACTCCCTGAAAGTGACGGGCAGCCTCCTTCAAATTCTGGGTGCTTTGGGCTATTGCGCCAGTGCCAAGAAGGCTCAGGTCGCCAAACAGGAAGTTACATACCTCGGGTACAAGATAAAACAGGGCCAAAGGTGGCTAACCCAGGCGATGAAAGAGACCATCCCCCAGATCCCCGAGCCTACTAACCCTATGCAAGTAAGAGAATTCCTGGGGACTGTTGGATATTGCCGGTTGTGGATCCTAAGATTTGCTGAAAAAGCCCGGCCCCTGTATGAGGCCAGTAGAGAGGCTAAAGATTGGACTTGGACTGAGCCAATGAGGCAGGCATTCCAGGAGCTCAGACAGGCATTGTTAAAGGCTCCCGCTCTTGCCCTTTCTGATCCAGCTAAACCTTTTCAGCTGTTTGTAGACGAAAAGCAGGGGGTAGGGAAGGGAGTCCTGACACAGCAGTTGGGACCCTGGAAGCGACCCGTGGCATACCTCTCCAAACGGCTAGACCCGGTGGCATCTGGGTGGCCATCTTGTCTCCGCATCATCGCAGCTACAGCCCTCCTGGTCCATGATGCCAATAAACTGACATATGGACACTGAGACTGCCTGATATTTCTGGCCGACTTAAGTCAGCACCTCTGTGAGAATTTGCACCTGTCCACACATCTGGGTGAGAAAAAGACTTCAGCGCTCCTCCAGACCACCCGCCTGAGGGTCCTGGGACGCCAAACTACAGTACGAGATATAATCCAGGCCTGCAAGGCATGCCAGCAGATGAGGCCTGAAAGGCGGCAACACGTTGGGACCAGGTACCGGGGGAAGGGCCAGGACAGCACTGGGAGATAGATTTTACAGAGGTAAGACCAGGCATTTATGGGTATAGATATTTGTTAGTATTAGTAGACACCTTCTCGAGCTGGTTTGAGGTCTTTCCTACTAAGGGAGAGACAGCACTGATAGTGGCCAAAAATATTTTAGAAGAAATAGTGCCTAGGTTTGGGCTGCCAGTCAGCACTGGCTCTGATAATGGACCTGCTTTTATCAGTCAGGTCGTTCAGGGATTGGCCTTAGCTCTGAGGACTAAGTGGAAGCTACATTGTGAATATAACCCTCAGAGCTCAAGGCAAGTAGATAGAATGAATCGGACCCTAAAAGAGACACTGGCTGAACTAACAATAGAGACTGGAGGGGACTGGGTGTCTCTCCTTCCTTTTGCCCTCTTCTGTGCGCATTACTGACCCCCTTTGAAATGAACAAGTGAAGTACAAGATGTGTGTGTGTTTTGTGTAGCTTCAGAGTTAGATCGAAATTGCCTGGCACAGATTTAGTCTTTTCATTTTGTTTACACATTGGGGAAAAAGAATTCAGTTTATTAAACATTTCATGTAACTGCACCCAAGTTTTGCCAAGCTGGGAACTTGGACCTTTTCTGTCTAGTGACTTTTTAACTCTAGTTTTCATAACCTGGAGATCAAACTGTTGCTTTCACATGATGTACATAGTGTCTCATGACTGGAGTTTGCTTTGTTTTATAGTATCTGTACTCCTTGTATTTTTCAAGAGCTATTTTGTAAAATGGCATTGGGAAAAGTACATGCCCAGGTCTGGAAGTTGATCCGGGAGTCCATGAAGGTCAAAATCAGGGAAATATACCATCACACAATATCGGGCCAGGAGATTGGCTATGGGTTAGGTGACACCATGCCGGAGAGCTAGACTATTAGCCACTTGGAAAAATCCCTGACCTCACTCTCTGAGGTAGTGTTACAGAACAGGTCTAGACCTGCTCTTCCTGCATCACGGTGGGCTATGTGCGGCACTAGGAGAAGAATGCTGCTTCTATGCTGATCATACTGGGGTAGTAAGAGAGTCCATGGCTAAGGTTAGAGAAGGGATAGCTCAACGGAAAAGAGAGTGAGAAGCCCAACAGGGATGGTTTGAATCATGGTTTCAGAAATCCCCCTGGCTGACCACGTTAATATCCTCATTGCTAGGACCGATTCTTATCCCTCTGCTACTCCTCACCTTCCGGCCCTGATCACCAGCTGCCCTGGGAAGCAGAGGAAGATTCCTCTGTATGATCAGAGACAAGGGGGGAATGTTGTGCCAGGTTCAAAATCGGCGCATGCACCGCTCAGCCAATCATTGTAGGCCTCGTAGCCTAGAGGTGGCCTATAGAGACAAAGATGGAAATTCTTCAAGAAAGCCCATGCCCGCGAAAGAACTGACCAGTCAGCAGTTAATGAGTAAACCGTGCAACCAATCTAACTTTGCCAGCTGCCTATAATCCTATAAATACTGCTCCAACCCAGAGGTCGGGGCCTCTCGTCTTACTCCACTGCGTTGGATGTGGAAGGGGCCCTGACTCGAGTCAGAAATAAATTTCTGTTTTGCCTTTTGCATTGTTGTGGAGGACTTGTTCTTGTCAGTCTTGGTATTCAGACTTTCGGGCACAACAGAGGGACCCTCGGTGTTCCTCTCGAGTGGAGACGCATGTATTGGAGTACTTCATGGTTCACAGCAAGGGAGTGAAGGACTCTTTCAAGGTCCAGGAGGGAAGGTGTGATTTCCCTTGACAGGCTGCAGCAGAAAAAGGCCTCATCTCGCTTGGAAGGGAGAACTTCCTGGTTTTTCTCGAGTTGCACAGATCCCTCTCAAGTTAAGACGAGGACCACAGAGACGCGATCCTGTGGCTTCAGGACAGGCCAGGCTCATTGCGAACGGCCAAGGGTCTCCCAGGATTCCGCTCCTGGGTGTGCCGGGTCCTCAGTCCTCCTCTGGAGCTGAGGCCGGAACCTGACGTTTCCTCAAAATTGCTGACATGTGTCTTGGGTCCCTCTGGAGTGTTCACAGTGGAGTCTGGCCTCTTCTCGGCTGAAGGCATGCACTTCTGCTTTTTTCCTGAGCTGTTGCAGCACTGTCAGGCTTCCCTTCAAGTTGACACGGGGACCTGTGGCTTTCCCTCGAGGTGCCACAGGCCTGTCAGCTGTGCCACCATGGGGTGAGTGATCCTCGGGATGCCAGTCGAGGCAGTGCAGGGAAATCTGGTTCTTCTGGAATGGACTGAGACTTCTGGCGGTCTTTTGGCCTTGTGGCACGATCCCGGGAGTTCCTCATGACTTTTCTGTAGAGAGTACCTCCTCCTGAGATGCGACGGGAATGCCAGGAATCATGTCCCAAAGTAGCAGGGAATGAACCTTCATCTCGAGCTGAGGAGGGGACAATGGGGCTCCTTTTGAGTTGTGGTGGGACCCGCGGTGTTGCTCTTGAGTGGAGACGTGTGTGTCGGGGTACTTATTGAGTTGCAGCAAGGTAGTGAAAGACCCATTCGAGGTCCAAGTGAGAAGGTATGATTTCCCTCGACATGCTGCAGCAGAAAACGGCCTCATCTCCCCTGGAATTAAGAACCTCCTCGCTTTTCTCGAGATGCAGCAGGTCCCACTTGAATTATGACAGGGACATCAGTGACCTGCTCCCGTGGCCTCAGGAGAGGCAAGGCTCCATGCAAATGGCGAGGGTCCTCTCGGGATACCTTTCATGTCGATTGTGGGTCCTAAGTCCTCATCTGGAGCTGAGGCTGGAACCTGAGGTTTGCTTGAAAGTGCTGATATGAGTCTTGGGTCCCTCTGACATATCCACAGGGCAGTCTGGCCTAGTCTCAAGGGTGACATGCACTTCTGCTTTCATCCTGAACAGTTGTAGTACTGCCAGGATTCCCATCGAGTTGACACAGGGACCTGTGGCTTTCCCTCGAGATGTCACAGTGCTGTCACATGTGCTACCATGGGTTGAGTCCATCCTAAGGGGTGACGGTCAAGGCAGTGAAGGGAAATCTCGTTCATTTGGAGTGGACTGAGGATTCCGTCAGTCTTTTGGTCTGGTGGCTCGACCCCTGGAGTTTCTCTCGACTTTCCCATTGAAAGCTCCTCCTCCTCAGATGCGACAGGAACGTCAGGAATCCTGTCCCAACGAAGAAGGGAAAAGAACCCTCATCTCGAGCTGAGGAGGGGAAAACGAGGCTCATCTTGAGTAGTGGCTGAACCCTCGGTGTTTCCAGTGGATACACGTGTGTCGGGGTACTTCTGGAGTCGCAGAAAGGTAGTGAAGGACCCTATCGAGGTCCAAGAGGGAACTTGTGATTACCCTCGACATGCTGCAACAGAAAAGGGCTTCATCTCGCCTGGAAGTGAACCTCCTTGTTTTTCTCGAGTTGCTCTAGGTCCCTCTTGAGGTACAACGGGGACCTCAGGAAACAGCTCGTATGGCCTCAGGACAGGCCAGGCTCCATGCAAATGGCGAGGGGCCTCTCTGGATTCCTCTCCAGTCGATTCCGGGTCTTATGTCCTCATCTGGAGCGGAGGCCGGAACCTGAGGTTTCTTCGAAAGTGCTGACATAGGTCTTGCATCCCTCTGGAGTGTCCACATGGGAGTCTGGCCTCGTCTCGAGTGAAGACATGCACGCCCGTTCTCCTCCTGAGCTGTGGCAGGACTGTCAGGCTTCCTGTCGAGTTGACACAGGGATCTGTGGCTTTCCCTCGAGGTGCCACTGGGATGTCACCATACCAACATGGGGTGAGTCGATCCTCGGGGTCACAGTCGAGGCAGTGCAGAAAAATCAGGTTCATCTGGAGTGGACTGAGAGTTCTGAGCATCTTTTGGCTTGGTGGCACAACCCCTGGAATTCCTCTGACTTTGCTGTTGAGAGCCCTTCCTCCTGAGATGCGACGGGAAAGCTGGGAATCCTTTCCCAACGAAGCTGGGAAAGGAACCTTCATATCAAACTGAGGAGGGGACAACGTGGCTCCTCTTGAATTGTGGCAGGACCCTAGGTGTTTCTTTCGAGTGGAGAAGTTTGTGTCGCAGAACTTCTTGAATCACAGCAAGGGAGTGAAAGACACTTTAGTTGTCCAAAGGGAAGGTGTGATTTCCCTCAACATGTCACAGCGGAAAAGGGCCTCATCTCGCCTGGAAGGGAGAACCTCCTGATGTTTCTCGAGTTGTGGCAGATTCCTCTCTAGATATGACGGGGCCTTCAGGGACCTGATCGTGTGGGCTCAGAGAGGCCAGTCTCCGTGGGAATGGCGAGGGGACTCTCAGGACTCTTCTCCAGTAGGGGCCAGGTCTAATGTCCTGGTCTGAAGCTGAGTCTGGACCCAGAGGCTTCCTGGAAAGTGCTGACATAGATCTTGTGTACCTCTGAAGTGTCCACAGGGGAGTCAGGCCTCATCTCGTGTGGAGACATGCACGCCCGCCTTCTTCCTGAGCTCTAGCAGCACTCTCAGTCTTCCCGTCGAGTTGACACAGGGATCTGGGGCTTTCCCTCGAGGTGCCACAGGGCTGTCACAACTGCCACACCTGCCACCATTGGGTGAGTCCATCCTTGGGGTGACAGTCGAGGCAGTGCAGGGAAATCAGGTTCATCTGGAGTGGACAGAGACTTCTGGGGGTCCATTGCGCTGTTGGCACAAACCCTAATGTTCCTCTCCACTTTCCTGTTGAGAAATCCTCCTCCTGAGATGCGACAGGAACGCCAGGAATCCGTTCCCGACGAAGCAGGGAAAGGAACCCTCATCTCGAGCTCAGGATGGGACAATGGGGTTCCTCTTGAGTTGTGGCAGGACCCTGGGGGTTCCTTTCTAGTGGAGGCGCATGTGTTGGGGAACTTCTTGAGTCACAGCAAGGGAGTGAAGGACCCTTTCAAGGTCCAAGAGGAAGGTGTGATTTCCCTCGACATGCCCCAGCGAAAAAGGGCCTCATCGCGCCTGGAAGGGTGAACCTCCTGGTGTTTCTCGAGTTGCGGCAGGTCCCTCTCGAGTTGCTACGGGGACCTCAGGGACCCGCTTGTGTGGCCTCAGGAGAGGCCAGTCTCCGTGAGAATACCGAAGGGCCTCTCGGATTCCTCTCCAGTCAGTGCCGGGTCATAAGTCCTCGTCTGGAACTGAGGCCCGAACCTGAGGTTTCCTCTAAAGTGCTGACATGTTTCTTGGGTATCTCTGGAGTGTCCACAGGGAAGTCAGGCCTTGTCTCATGTGGAGACATGCACGTCCAGTTTCCTCCTGTGCTGTATCATCACTGTCAGGCTTTCAGTCTTGTTTACACGAGGATCTGTGTCTTTCCCTCGAGGTGCCACAGGGCTGTCACATGTGCCACCATGGGGTTATTCGATTCTCAGGGTGACAGTCGAGGCAGTGCAGGGAAATAAGTTCCATCTGGAGTGGGCTAAGTCTTCTGGCCTGCTGGCATGACCCCTGGAGCTCCTCTCGACTATCTGGTTGAGAACACCTTCACCTGAGATGCGACGGGAAAACCGGGAATCCTTTCCTGATGAAGCAGGGAAAGGAATCCTCATCTCAAGCTTAGGAGAGGACAACGGAGCTCCTCTTGAGTTGTAGTGGAATCCTCGGTGTTCCTCTCAAGTGGAGACGCAAGAATCTGGAAACTTCTTGAGTGGCAGCAAGGGAATGAAGGGACCTTTCAAGGTGCTAGAGAAAAGGTGTGATTTATCTCAAAATGCCACAGCATCAAAGGGCCTCATCTCTCTTGGAAGGGAGAACCTCCTGGTTTTTCACGAATTGCGGCAGGTCCCTCTCAAGTTACGACAAGGACCTCAGGGACCCCCTAATGTGGCCTCAGAAGAGACCTATCTCCATGTGAAATGCTAGGGGCCTCTTGGGCTTCCTCTGCAGTGGGTGTCGGGTCCTAAGTCCTTGTCTGGAGCTGAGGCCGGACCCTAACTTTCCTCGAAAGTGCTGACATGGGTCTTGGGTACCTCTGCAATGTCCACAGGGGAGTCAGGCCTCATCTGGAGTGGAGACATGCACTTCCGCTTTCCTCCTGAGCTGTAGCAGCACTGTCAGGCTTCCCGTCGAGTTGACACAGGGACCTGTGGCTTTCCCTTGGGATGTCACAGGGCTGTCACACGTGCCACCATGCGGTGAGTCATTCCTTGTGGTGACAGTCGAGGCAGTGCAGGGAAATCTGGTTCATCTGGAGAGGTCTGAGACTTCTGGGCATGTTTTGGCCTGGTGGCATGATCCCTGGAGTTCCTCTCGACTTTCCTGTTGAGATCACTTCCTACTGAGATATGACGGTAACACCAGGAAACCTTTCTGGACAGGGCAGGGAAAGGAACCCTCATGTCGAGGTGAGGAGGTGACAACGGGGCTCCTCTTGAGTTGTGGCGGGACCCTCAGTGTTCCTCTCGACTGGAGACGCGTGTGTCAGGGAACATCTTGAGTCGCATCAAGGGAATGAACGACCCTTTTGAGGTCCAAGAGGGAAGATGTGATTTCCCTCGACATGCCGCAGCATAAAAGGCCTCATCTGGCCTGGTAGGCAGAATCTCCTGTTTTTTCTTGTGTTGCGGGCAGGTCCCTCCCGAATTACGACAAGGACCTCAGGGACCCCCTCGTGTGGTCTCAGGAGAGGCAGTCTCCATGCGAATTGCGAGGGCCCTCTAGGGATTCCTCTCCAGTTGATGCCAGGTGCTAAGTCCTGGTCTGGAGCTGAGGCCAGAACCTGAGGTTTCTTTGAAAGTTCTGACATGGCTCTTGGTTCCCTCCGAAGTGTCCACAGGGGAGTCAGACCTCATCTCAAGAGGAGACATGCACGTCCACTTTCCTCCTGAGCTGTAGCAGCACTGTCAGTCTTATTGTCGAGTAGACACAGGCATCTGTTGCTTTCCCTTGAGGGGCCACAGGGCTGTCACAGCTGCCACTATGGGGTGAGTCGAACCTCGGGGTGACAGTCGAGGCGTGAAGGGAAATCAGGTTAATCTGGAGTGGACTGAGACATCTGGGGAACTTTGGGATGGTGACACGACCCCTGCTGTTCCTCTCGACTCTCCTGTGGAGAGCACCTCCTCCTGAGATTCGATGGGAAAGCCAGGAATCCTTTGCCGATGAAGCATGGTAAGGAACCCTCATCTCAAGCTGAGATTGGGACAATGGAGCTCCTCTTGAGTTTTGCCAGGAACCTCGGTGTTCCTCTCAAGTGGAGACCTGGGTGTCAGGGAACATCTTGAGTCACAGAAAGGGAGTGAAGGACATTTTTGAGGTCCAAGATGGAAGGTGTGATTTCCCTCGACAAGCCGCAGTGGAAATGGGCCTCATCTCTCCTGGAAGGGAGAACCTCCTGGTTTTTCTCGAGTTGAGGCAGGTCCCTCTCGAGTCATGACGGGGACCTCAGGGACCCACTCGGGCGGCCACAAGAGAGGCTAGTCTGTATGCGAATCACGATGGGCCTCTCAGGATTACTCTCCCGCCCATTCTGGGTCCTAAGTCTCTGTCTGGAGCTGCGGCCAGAACCTGAAGTTACCTCGAAAGTGCTGACATGGGTCTTGGGTCCCTCTGGAGTGTCCCCAGGGGAGTCAACCCTCATCTCAAGTGGAGACATGCACGACCGCTTGTCGGGGGCCAGTGTGAGGAATCCAACCTGTGACAGGGTCCCGTGCTAGACTCATATGGCAGGGCAATTAGAGTCATCGGATTTCTCCCTGGTTTTTCCTGAGCATGTACACCCAAAAATAAGAATTTGTCTGTTTTCCTACTGTTTCCTGACAGTTTTTCAGAAAGAGTTAATTCAAAGCTTTAGTTTTCTGCATTTTGAAACAAGTGTTTCAGCCCAACCCCCTTGTGAATTGCTTACAACCCCCCAGCTGTGAGGGGCAAAAAGACCTTGAAGTGGTTTAAAGTTACAAACCTTTTCTAAGATCCAAAATGCAATTAGTGATAGAATTTCACTGTTACCTCAACGATTCCTACAAGACCTCCTTATTGCACCTGGAAAGTTCAGCTATATAAACAATATTTGTAAAAAGATATGTAGTAGTTTTTTGATGTTAGCGACACTAACCTTTTGAGTTAATTGCTTTCTTTTATAAATCATTGTACTCCTCTTGCTTGCTCTGTCCTTGCTATGTAAGAATGCAACTTGGATTAGTGCCCCCTGAAAATAGCACCAGACCTTGAAAAAATTAACACTTACCAGAAAAGAGCTGTAAATTGTTGAATTGGCCTTTTTGCTGGAAGATGATGTAAATTACCTAAGACTTGTGTATACAATTAGGTATGCAGAGAATAAGCCTGGTCTTGATAAGAGTCAAGGCTGCTGACATTGCCAAAATTTGTGATGCCCATTGATCTCTATGTATAAAAAGGCCATGTGAAAAAATAAAGTTGGGACCAGTTTCTCGGACCAGTTTCTCGGATGACTCGTTGTCTCGAACTTCATTGAAAAAAGAAATCTGGCTCTCCCCATGTCTCTTTGTCTCTGTGCTCTTGTACTTTAATTACAGGCTGAATTTCCATCTGGAATAGGGACACTCACCATGTCTACTTACTTGTCCTGGCTTTAAGTTCTGCGAGAAAAGGGACCCACGGTGGGGCCCCTTTAGACATTCAAGCGGATGCAGGTGGCCCACGTAGATGGTGCAAATCTCTTGTTTTGAGATTTTATTGGCCTTACCCGAAAAACAAGTTATTCAGCCTTCTTTGCTTCACTAATTTCCCACTATACTATCCTATCGTGAGCTATCCTGTCCCATCCAGTCCTGTCCTCTCCTATCCGCCCACTCCGACCCCGAGTTGAATATGCCTGGATCAACCGGGGCTGGACCCCAGAATCCGTTTTCCTCCTGAACTGTAGCAGCACTGTCAGGCTTCCCGTCGAGTGGTCACAGGGATCTGTGGCTTTCCCTCGAGGTTTCCACAGGGGGAATCAGGTCTTGTTTCATTTGAACACATGCAACTTCTCTCTCCTCTATAGCTGGAAGAGCAGTACTAGGCTTCATGTTAAGTGACATAGGGATCTGTGGTTTTCTCTCGAGGTCCTACATGGCTCTCACAACTGCCTTCATGTTTGGAGTCTATCTCTGGGGTGACTGTCAAGTCAGTGCAGTGGAGTCAGGTGCATCTGGAGTGGACTGGGACATCGGGGTTTTTTGGAATGGTGGCAGGACCCCTGGAGTTCCTCTCCAAGTTCAAGTTGAGACCGCCTCCTCTTGAGGTGTGACAGGAGCGCTTGGATTCCTTTCCCGTCGAAGCAGGGAAATGGACCCTCATCTCGAGATGAGGAGGGAAACCTGGGGCTCTTCTTGAGTGGTTGTGGGACCCTCGGTGTTCCTCTGGAGTGGAGATGGGTACGTCGGGTAAGTTCTTGTGTTGCCTCAATGGTGTCAAGTACCCTTTCGAGGCTCAATATGGAAGGTGGGATTTCTCATGATGCCGCAGCAGAAAAGGACCTCATCTGGTGTGGAGGGGACAATCTTCTGTTTTTTCTCGAGTTGTGTTAGAAAAGATGGGGTTCCCCTCGAATTACGCTGGCAACCTCAGGCACACGCTTGTGTGGCCTCAGGAAAGTCCAGTTTGCATGGGAGTTGCTAGGGGCCTCTAGGCCTGGGCCGAGGTCCTCATCTGGAGTTCAGTTGGGGACCTCAGGCTTCCTGCCATGTTGACATAGGGATCAGTGCTTTCTCTCGAGGTGTCACAGCGCTGTAACACCTGCCATCGTGTTTGGAGTCAGTTTTTGGTTTGACCGTCGGGTCCCTGCAGGGGTATCAGGTGTATCTGTAGTGGATTGGGACATCGGGGTCTTTTGGAATGGTGGCACGACCCCTGGATTTCCTCTCGAGTGCCAAGTTGAGACCGCCTCTTCTAGAGGTGTGACTGCTCCACCGGGATTCCTTTCCTGACGAAGCAGGCAAATGGACCCTCATCTCATGATGAGGAGGGAAACCCGTGGCTCTTCTTGAGTTGTGGCTGCACCCTCGGTGTTGCTCTCAAAGGGAGACAGCGATGTCGGGGAAATTCTTGAGTTGCCTCAGCATGTAAAGAATGCTTTCGGGGCTCAAGAGGGAAGGGAGGATTTCTCTCGAGAATCTGCAGCAGAAACAGGCCTCTTCTTGCGTGGAAGGGAGAATCTCCTGGTTTTTCTGTAGTTTTGTCAGGACTCTTCGGATTCCTCTCGAGTTTGAACGGGACCACAGGGACCTGCGCGTGTGGCCTGAGGCATGTCCAGTTTCCTAGCGAGTTGCGCAGGGCCTTTCGGGAATCCTCTGCAGTCACTGGCTGCCAGGGCTGAGGTCCTTATTTGGAGATCAGGCCGGAACCTCACGTTTCCTCTCCAGTGCTGAAATGGAACTCGTGTCTCCTCTGGATTTTCCACAGGGAGTCATGCCTCATCTCATGCAGAGACATTCAAGTCTGATCACTTTTTGAGCTGGAAGAACAGTAACTTTCTTCCTGTCAAGTTGACGCAGTGATATGTGGTGGCTGTATCTCGAGGTGCCACAAGGCTGTCACACCTGCCATTGTGTTTGGAGTCAATCCTCGGGGTGACCATCGAGTCAGTGAAGCAGAGTCAGGAGTATCTGGAGTAGATTCGAACGTTGACGTTTTTGGAATGGTGGCACAACACGTGGAGTTCCGCTCGAGGGTCAATTTGTCACCGCCTCCTCTTGAGGTGTGACGGGAACACCAGGATTCCTTTCCCGTCGAAGAAGGGAAATGGACCCTCATCTCCAGATGAGGAGGGTAACCCGGGGCTCTTCTTGAGTTGTGGCAGGATCATTGATGTTCCTTTTGAGTGGAGACAGGTATGTCGGGGAGTTATTGAGTTGTCTCAAAGATATCAAGGACACTTTCGAGGCTCAAGAGGGAAGGTGGGATTTCTCTCGAGACACCATAGCAGAAAAGGGCCTCATCTCACGTGGAGGGGACAATCTCCTGCTTTTTCACGAATTGTGGCAGAAAACTTGGAGTTCTTCTCGAGTTACGATGGGACCTCAGGGACCCTCCCATATGGCCTCTGGAAAGTCCAGTTTCCATGCCAGGTGCAAGGAGCACTTGGGATTCCCAGCTATGGCTGCTGGACCGAGGTCCTCATCTGGAGTTCAAGCTGGAACTTCAGGGTCTACTTCAGTTCTGACATGGATCTCGGGATTCCTCTGGAGTTTCCACAGTTGGAATCAGGCCTCGTCTTGTGTGAAGACATGCAACTTCACTCTCCTATATAGCTGGAAAAGCAGTACCAGGCTTCGTGTTGAGTTGACATAGGGATCTTTGTCTTTCTCTCGAGGTCCTACAGGGCTCTCACACCTGCCTTCGTGTTTGGAGTCTATCCCTGGTGTTACTGTCGAGTCTATTCAGTGGAATTGGGAGTGTCTGGAATTGAGTGGGACATCTGGGTTTTTTCAATTGTTGCATGACACCTGGAGTTCTTCCTGAGGGTCAAGTTGAGACCGCCTCATCTTGAAATGTGACAGGAGAACCCGAATACCTTTCCCGTCGAAGCAAAGAAATGGACCCTCATCTCGAGATGAAGAGGGAAAACCGGGGCTCTTTTTGAGTTGTAGCAGGACCCTCGGTGCTCCTCTGGAGTGGAGACGTGTATGACGGGTAAGTTCTTGAGTTGCCTCAAGGGTGTCAAGGACTCATTCGAGGCTCATTATAGAAGATGGGATGTTTCTCGTGATGCCCCAGCAGAAAACGACCTAATCTCGCATGGAGGGGACAATCTCCTGGTTTTTCTCGAGTTGAGGTAGAAAAAGTGGAGTTCCTCCCGAGTTACACTGGCGACCTCAGGGACCCGCTTGTGGGGCCTCAGGAAAGTCCAGTTTCTATGGGAGTTGTGAGGGGCCTCGAGGCATTCCTCTGTATTCGATGCCTGGCCGAGGTCCTCATCTGGGGTTCAGGTGGGAACCTCAGGCTTCCTGTCATGTTGACATAGGGATCGGTGGCTTTCTGTCGAGGCGTCACAGTGCTGTAACACCTGCCATCGTGTTTGGAGTCAACTTTCAGTTTGACCGTCAGGTCAGTGCAGAGGAATCAAGTGTATATGTAGTGGATTGGGACATCGGGTTCTTTTGAATGATGGCACGCCCCTGGAGTTCCTCTCGCGTGTCAAGTTGAGACCGCCTCTTGTAGAGTTGCGACTGCTACGCTGGGATTCCTTTCCTGACGAAGCAGGAAAATGCATCCTTATCTAGTGTTGAGGAGGGAAACCCGGGGCTATTCTCGAGTGGTGGCAGCACCCTCAGTGTTCCTCTCAAAAGGAGACGGTGATGTTGGGGAAAATCTTGAGTTGCCTCAAGCGTGTCAAGGATGCTTTTGGGGCTCAAGAGGGAAGGGAGGATTTCTCTTGAGACTCTGCAGCAGCAAAGGGCCTCTTCTCGCATGGAGGGGAGAATCTCCTGGTTTTTCTGTTGTTATGGCAGGGCTCTTTGGATTCCCCTCGTGTTTTGACAGTGACCACAGGGACCTGCATGTGTGGCCTGAGGTATGTCCAGTTTCCTAGCGAGTTGTGCTGTGCCTTTTGGGATTCCTCTTCAGTTGCTGGCTGCCTGGGCCGAGGTCTTCATCTGGAACTTAGGCTGGAACCTCAGGTTTCCTCTCCAGGGCTGAAATGGATCTTGGGTCTCCTCTAGAGTTTCCACAGGGAGTCTGGCGTCATCTAGTGTGAGGACATTCAAGTCCAATCAACTCTTGAGCTGGAAAAACAGTAACAGGCTTCCTGTTGAGTTGACACAGTGATTGGTTGTGGCTGTATCTCGAGGTGCCACAAGGCTGTCACACCTGCCATTGTGTTTAGAGTAGATCCTCGGGGAGACCATCGAGTCAGTGAAGCGGAGTCAGGAGTATCTGGAGTGGATTCGGATATTGACATCTTTTGGAATGGTGGAACAAAACCTGGAGTTCCTTTCGAGGGTCAAGTTGTCACCACCTCTTCTTTATGTGGGACAGGAACGCCAGGATTCCTTTCCCGTTGAAGCAGAGAAATGGACCGTCATTTCCAGATGAGGAGGGAAACCCGGGGCTCTTCTTGAGATGTTGCAGGATCATCGGTGTTCTTTTTGAGTGTAGACAGGTACGTCGGGGAAGTTCTTGAGTGCCTCAAGGGTGTCAAGGACACTTTCGAGGCTCAAGAGGAAGGTGGGATTTCTCTCGAGACTCCATAGCAGAAAAGGGCCTCATCTTGCATGACGGGGACAGTCTCCTGCTTTTTCTCGAATTGTGGCAGAAAACTTGGAGTTTTTCTCGAGTTACGACAGGGACCTTAGGGACCCTCTCATATGGCCTCTGGAATGTCCAGTTTCCATGCCAGTTGCAAGGGGCATCTCAGGATTCCTCTGCCATTGCTGCCGGGCCGAGGTCCTCATCTGGAGTTCAAGCTGGAACCTCACGGTTCCAACTCAGTGCTGACATGGATCTCCGGGTTCCTGTGGAGTTTCCACAGGGGGAATCAGACCTCATCTCGTGTGAAGATGTGCAACTTCGCTCTCCTCTATAGCTGGAAAAGCAGTACCAGGCTTCATGTTGAATTGACATAGGGATCTGTGTCTTTACCTTGAGGTCCTACAGGGCTCTCACTCCTGCCTTCGTGTTTGGAGTCTATCCTTGGGGTGACTGTCGAGTCAGTGCAGTCGAGTCAGTTGTATCTGTGTTGGACTGGGACAATGGGGTTTTTTGGAATGGTTGCAAGACCCCTGGAGTTCCTCTCGAGGGGAAAATGGAGACCGCCTCCTCTTGAGTTGCGACAGGAGAGCTTGGATTCCTTTCCTATCGAAGCATGGAAATGGACCCTCATCTCGAGATGAGGAAGGAAACCCAGGGCTTTTCTTGAGTTGTAGCGGGACCCTCGTTGTTCCTCTGGAGTGGAGACGTGTACGTCGGGTAGGTTCTTGGGTTGCCTCAAGGGTGTCAAGGACCCTTTCGAGGCTCAATATAGAAGGTGGGATTTCTCTCGGGACGCTGCAGCAGAAAACTACCTAATCTCGTGTGGTGGGGACAATCTCCTGGTTTTTCTGAAGTTGAGGTAGAAAAGGTGGAATTCCTCCCGAGTTATGCTGGTGACCTCAGGGACCCACTTGTGGGGCCTCAGGAAAGTCCAGTTTCCATGGAAGTTGCGAGGGACTCTAGGCATTCCTCTGCATTTGATGCCCGGCCGAGGTTTTCATCTGGAGTTCTGGATTGGAACCTCAGGCTTCCTGTCATGTTGACATAGGGATCGGTGGCTTTCTCTCGAGGAGTCACAGGGCTGTAACACCTGCAATCGTGTTTGGAGTCAATTTTCGGTTTGACCTTTGGGTCATTGCAGAGGAATCAGGTGTATCTGTAGTGGATTGGGACATCGAGGTCTTTTGGAATGATGGCATGACCCCTGGAGTTCCTCTTGAGTGTCAAGTTTAGTCCGCCTCTTCTAGAGGTGCGACTGCTATGCTGGGATTCCTTTCCTGATGAAGCGGGCAAATGGACCGTCATCTCGAGGTGAGTAGGGAAACCTGTGGCTTTTCTTGAGTTGTGTCGGCACCCTCATTGTTGCTCTCAAAGGGAGACGGTGATGTCGGGGAAATTCTTGAGTAGCCTCAAGCATGTCAAGGACACTTTCGGGGCTCAAGAGGGAAGGGAGGATTTCTCTCGAGACTCTGTAGCAGAAACGGGCCTCTTCTCATGTGGAGGGGAGAATCTCATGGTTTTTCTGTAGTTATGGCAGGACACTTCAGATTCCTCTTGAGTTTGAACGGGACCACAGGGACCTGCTTTTTTGGCCTGAGGTATGTCCTGTTTCCTAGCATGTTGTACAGGGCCTTTCAGGAATCCTCTGCAGTCGCTGGCTGCCTGGGCCGTGGTCCTCATTTGGAGCACAGGCCAGAACCTCACGTTTCCTCTTCAGTGTTGAAATGGAACTCGGGTCTCCTCTGGGGTTTCCACAGGGAGTCAGGCCTCATCTCGTGCAGAGACATTCAAGTCTGATCACTTTTTGGGCTGGAAAAACAGTAACTTGTTTCCTGTCGAGTTGACACAGTGATTGGTTGTGGCTGTATCTCGCGGTGCCATAGGGCTGTCACACCTGCCATTGTGTTTGGAGTCAATCCTCGGGGTGACCGTCTAGTCAGTGAAGCGGAGTCAGGAGTATCTGGAGTGGATTCGGACATGACGTCTTTTGAAATGGTCACACTACACCTGGAATTCCTCTTGAGGGTAAATGTGTCACAGCCTCCACTTGAGATGAGATGGGAACGCCAGGATTCCTTTCCTGTCGAAGCAGGGAAATGGACCCTCATCTCCAGATGAGGAGGGAAACCCGGGGCCCTTCTTGAGATGTTGCGGGATCATCGGTGTTCCTTTCGAGTGGAGAGAGGTACGTCGGGGAGGTTCTTGAGTTGCCTCACGGGTGTCAAGGACACTTTCGAGGCTCAAGAGGGAAGGTGGGATTTCTCTTGAGATGCCATAGCAGGAAAGGGCCTCATCTCGCGTGGAGGGGACAATCTCCTGCTTTTTCTCGAATTGTGGCAGAAAACTTGGAGTTCTTCTTGAGTTACGATGGGGACCTCAAGGACCCTCTCATATGGTCTCTGGAAAATCCAATTTCCATGCCAGTTGCAAGGGGCATCTCGGGATTCCTCTGCCATTGCTGCCGGGCCGAGATCCTCATATGGAGTTCAAGCTGGAACCTTAGGGTTCCACTCCAGTGCTGACATGGATCTCTGGGTTCCTCTGGAGTTTCCACAGGGGGAATCAGGCCTCTTCTCCTGTGTAGATGTGCAACTTTGTTTTCCTTTATAGCTGGAAAAGCAGTACCAGGCTTCATGTTGAGTTGACATAGTTATCTGTGTCTTTATCTTGAGATCCTACAAGGCTCTCACACCTGCCTTCGTGTTTGGAGCCTATCCTTGGGGTGATGGTCGAGTCAGTGCAGTGGAGTCAGGTGCATCTGGAGTGGACTGGGACATCGGAGTTTTTTGGAATGGTTGCAGGACCCCTGGAGTTCCTCTCGAGCATCAAGTTGAGACCGCCTCCTCTTGAGGAGTGAGAGGAGCGCCTGGATTCCTTTCCCGTCGAAGCAAGGAAATGGACCCTCATCTCGAGATGAGGAGGGAAACCCGGGACTCTTCTTGAGTTGTAGCGGGACCCTCGGTGCTCCTCTGGAGTGGAGACGTGTGCAACAGGTAAGTTTTGAGTTGCCTCAAGGGTGTCAAGGACCCATTCGAGGCTCATTATAGAAGGTGGGATTTTTCTTGTGATGCCCCAGAAGAAAACGACCTAATCTCCCATGGAGGGGACAATCTCCTGGTTTTTCTCGAGTTGAGGTAGAAAAGGTGAGGTTCCTCCTGAGTTACACTGGCGACCTCAGGGACCCGCTTGTGGGGCCTCAGGAAAGTCCAGTTTCTATGGGAGTTGTGAGGGGCCTCTAGGCATTCCTCTGCATTTGATGCCTGGCCGAGGTCCTCATCTGGGGTTCAGGTGGGAACCTCAGGCTTCCTGTCATGTTGACAGGGATCGGTGGCTTTCTGTAGAGGTGTCACAGTGCTGTAACACCTGCCATCGTGTTTGGAGTCAATTTTCGGTTTGACCATCAGGTCAGTGCAGAGGAATCAGGTGTTTATGTAGTGGATTGGGACATCGGGTTCTTTTGGAATGGTGGCACGACCCCTGGAGTTCCTCTCAAGTGTCAAGTTTAGACTGCCTCTTCTAAAGTTGCAACTGCTACACCAGGATTCCTTTCCTGATGAAGCAGGAAAATGCATCCTCATCTAGTGTTGAGGAGGGAAACCCACGGCTCTTCTCGAGTGGTGGTGGCACCCTCAGTGTTCCTCTCAAAAGGAGACGGTGATGTCGGGGAAAATCTTGAGTTGCTGCAAGCATATCAAGGACGTTTTTGGGGCTCAAGAGGGAAGGGAGGATTTCTCTTGAGACTCTGCAGCAGAAAAGGGCCTCTTCTCACATGGAGGGGAGAAGCTCCTGGTTTTTCCGTTGTTATGGCAGGGCTCTTCGGATTCCCCTCGAGGTTTGATGGTGACCACAGGGACCTGCGTGTGTGGCCTGAGGTATGTCCAGTTTCCTAGCGAGTTGCACAGGGCCTTTCAGGAATCCTCTGCAGTCGCTGGCTGACTGGGCTGAGGTCCTCATCTGGAACTTAGGCCGGAACCTCAGGTTTCCTCTCCAGGGCTGAAATGGATCTCGGGTCTCCTCTAGAGTTCCACAGAGAGTCTGGCCTCATCTAGTGCGAGGGCACTCAAGTCCAATCAACTCTTGAGCTGGAAAAACAGTAACAGGCTTCCTGTCGAGTTGGCACAATGATTGGTTGTGGCTGTATCTCGAGGTGCCACAAGGCTGTCACACTTGCCATTGTGTTTGGAGTCAATCCTCGGGGTGACCATCGAGTCAGTGCAGCGGAGTCAGGAATATCTGGAGTGGATTCGGATATTGACATCTTTTGGAATGGTGGAATGAAACCTGGAGATCCTCTCGAGGGTCAAGTTGTCACCGCCTCTTCTTGAGGTGTGACGGGAATGCCAGGAATCCTTTCCCATCAAAGCAGGGAAATGGACCGTCATCTCCAGATGAGGAGGGAAACCCAGGGCTCTTCTTGAGATGTTGCAGGAATCTCGGTGTTCCTTTCGAGTGGAGAGAGGTATGTCGGGAAAGTTCTTGAGTTGCCTCATGGGTGTCAAGGACACTTTCGTGGCTCAAAAGCAAAGGTGGGATTTCTCTAGAGACTCCATAGCTGAAAACGGCCTCATCTCACGTGACAGGGACAGTCTCCTGCTTTTTCTCGAACTGTGGCAGAAAACTTGGAGTTCTTCTAGAGTTATGATGGGGACCACAAGGACCCTCTCAAATGGCCTCCTGAAAGTCCAGTTTCCATGCTGGTCGCAAGGGGCATCTCGGGATTCCTCTGCCGTCACTGCCAGGCCAAGGTCCTCATCTGGAGTTCAAGCTGGAAACTCAGGGTTCCATTCCAGTGCTGACATGGATCTCTGGTTTCCTCTGGAGTTTCTAAAGGGGGAATCAGGCCTCGTCTCATCTGAAGACGTGCAGCTTTGCTTTCCTCTATAGCTGGAAAAGCAGTACCAGTTAAGTTAACATAGGTCGAGTTAACATAGGTATCGGTGGCTTTCTCCCAACGTCCTACAGGGCTCTCACACCTGCCTTCATGTTTGGACTCTATCCTTGGGGTGACTGTCGAGTCAGTGCCGTGGAGTCATGTGTATCTGGTTGGACTGGGACACTGGGGTCTTTTGGGGTGGTGGCACGACCCCTGGAGTTCCTCTTGAGGGTCAAATTGAGATGGCCTCCTCTTGAGGTGCGACAGGAGCACTTGGATTCCTTTCCTGTCTAAGCAGGGAAATGGACCCTCATCTCGAGATGAGGAGGGAAATCCTGGGCTCTTCTTGAGTTGTGGCAGGACCCTCGGTGTTCCTCTGGAGTGGAGACGGGTACCTCGGGTAAGTTCTTGACTTGCCTCAAGGGTGTCAAGGACCCTTTTGAGGCTCAATATGGAAGGTGGGATTTCTCTCGTGATGCTGCAGCAGAAAAGGGCCTCATCTCACGTGGAGGAGACAATCTCCTGGTTTTTCTCGAGTTGAGGTAGAAAAGGTGGTGTTCCTCCCAAGTTATGCTGGCGACCACAGCGACCCACTTGTGTGGCCTCAGGAAAGTCCAGTTTCCATGGGAGTTGTGAGGGGCCTCTAGGCATTCCTCTGCATTCGATGCCCGGGCCAAGGTCCTCATCTGGAGCTCCGGATTGGAACCTCAGGCTTCCTGTCATGTTGACATAGGGATCGGTGGCTTTCTCTCGAGGCGTCACAGGGCTGTAACACCTGCAATCGTGCTTGGAGTCAATTTTCGGTTTGACCGTTGGGTCAGTGCAGGGGAAGCAGGTGTATCTGTAGTGGATTGGGACACCAGGGTCTTTTGGAATGGTGGCATGACCCCTGGAGTTCCTCTCGAGTGTCAAGTTGAGACCGCCTCTACTAGAGGTGCAACTGCTACGCCAGGGTTCCTTTCCTGATGAAGCAGGAAATGGACCCTTGTCTCATGATGAGGAGGGAAACCCGTGGCTCTTCTTGAGTTGTGGTGGCACCCTCGGTCTTGCTCTCAAAGGGAGACAGCGATGTCGGGGAAATTCTTGAGTTGCCTCAAGCGTGTCAAGGACGCTTTCAGGGCTCAAGAGGGAAGGGAGGATTTCTCTCAAGACTCTGCAGCAGAAAAGGGCCTCTTCTTGCTTGGAGGGGATAACTCCTTGTTTTTCTGTAGTTATGGCAGGACTATTTGGATTCCTCTCGAGTTTTGACGGGGACCACAGAGACCTGCTTGTGTGGCCTGAGGCATGTCCATTTTCCTAGCGAGTTGTGCAGGGCCTTTAGGGGTTCCTCTGCAGTCACTGGCAGCCTGGGCCGAGGTCTTCATCTGGAACTCAGGCTGGAACCTCACGTTTCCTCTCCAGTGCTGACATCGATCTCGGGTCTCCTCTGAATTTTCCAGAGGGAGTCAGGCCTCGTTTCGTGTGGAGACTTTTTGAGCTGGAAAAACAGTAACTTGATTCCTCTCGAGTTGACACAGTGATTGGTTGTGGCTTTATCTCGAGGTGCCACAGGGCTGTCACACCTGCCATTGTGTTTGGAGTCGATCCTCGGGGTGACCATCAAGTCAGTGAAGTGGAGTCAGGAGTATCTGAAGTGGATTCGGACATAGACGTTTTTTGTAATGGTAGCAAGACACCTGGAGTTCCTCTCGAGGGTCAAGTTGTCACTGCCTCCTTTTGAGGTGTGACGGGAACACTGGATTCCTTTCCTGTCAAAGCAGGGAAATGGAATCTCATCTCCAGATGAGGAGGGAAACCCGGGGCTCTTCTTGAGTTGTGGCAGGATCATCGATGTTCCTCTTGAGTGGAGACGGGTATTTCGGGGAAGTTCTTGAGTTGTCTCAAGGGTGTCTAGGACACTTTTGAGGCTCAAGATGGAAGGTGGGATTTCTCTCAAGACCCCATAGCAGAAAAGGGCCTCATCTCGTGTGGAGCGGACAATCTCCTGCTTTTTCTCGCATTGTGGCAGAAAACTTGGAGTTCTTCTTGAGTTATGATGGGGACCGCAAGGACCCTCTCTTATGGTCTCTGGAAAGACCAGTTTCCATGCCAGTTGCAAGGGGCATCTCGGGATTCCTCTGCCATCGCTGCCAGGCCGAGATCCTCAACTGGAGTTCAAGCTGAAACCTCAAGGTTCCACTCCAGTGCTGATATGGATCTCTGGGTTCCTGTGGAGTTCCACAGGGGGAATCAGGCCTCGTCTCATGTGAAGACGTGCAACTTTGCTCTCTTCTATAACTGGAAAAGCAGTACCAGGCTTTATGTCGAGTTGACATAGGGATCAATGGCTTTCTCTCGATATCCTGCAGTTCTCTCACACCTGTCTTCGTGTCTGGACTCTATCCTTGTGGTGACTGTCGAGTCAGTGCCGTGGAGTCACGTGTATCTGGAGTGAACTGGGATATTGGGGTCTTTTGGGATGGTGGCAAGACCCCTGCAGTTCCTCTCGAGGGTCAAGTTGAGACCGCCTCCTCTTGAGGTGCGACAGGATCGCTTGGATTCCTTTCCAGTTGAAGCAGGGAAATGGACCCTCATTCGAGATGAGAAGGGAACCCTGGGCTCTTCTTGAGTTCGGCAGGACCCTCGGTGTTCCTCTGGAGTGGAGACGGGTACTTTGTGTAAGTTCTTGAGTTGCCTCAAGTGTGTCAAGGACCCTTTCGAGGCTCAATATGGAAGGTGGGATTTCTCTCATGACGCCGCCGCAGAAAAGGACTTCATTTCACGTGGAAGGGACAATCTCCTGGTTTTTCTCGAGTTGTGATAGAAAAGATGGGGTTCCTTCTGAGATACGCTAGCGACCTCAGGGACCCACTCGTGTGGCCTCAGGAAAGTCCAGTTTCCATGCGAGTTTGGAGGGGCCTCTAGGCATTCCTCTGCATTTGATGACTGGGCCGAGGTCCTCATCTGGAGTTCAGGTGGGAACCTTAGGCTTCCTGTCGTGTCGACAAAGGGTTTGCTGGCTTTCTCTCAAGGTGCCACAGGGCTGTCACACCTGCCACTGTGTTTGGAGTCAATTTTTGGCTTGACTGTCGGGTCAGTGTAGGGGAATCAGGTGTATCTGTAGTGGATTGGGACATCGGGGTCTTTTGTAATGGTGCCACGACCCCTTGAGTTCCTCTCAAGTGTCAAAGTTGAGATGGCCTCTTCTAGAGGTGTGACTTGTACACCAGGATTCCTTTCATGATGAAGCAGGGAAATGACCCTCATCTCGAGATGAGGAGGGAAACCCGGGGCTCTTTTTGAGTTGTGGTGGCACCCTCAGTGTTCCTCTCAAATGGAGACGGCAATGTCGAGGAAAATCTTGATTTGCCTTAAGCGTGTCAAGGATGCTTTCAAGGCTCAAGAGGGAAGGGATATTTCTCTCGAGACTCTGTAGCAGAAAAGGGCCTCTTCTTGCATGGAGGGGAGAATCTCCTCGTTTTTCCCTAGTTATGGCAGGACTCTTCGGGTTCTTCTCGAGTTTCGACGGAGACCACAGTGACCTGCGCTTGTGGCCTAAGGTATGTACAGTTTCCTTGCGACTTGGCCAGGGCCTTTCGGGATTCCTCTGCAGTCGCTGTCTGCCTGGCCGAGGTCCTCATCTGGAGGTCAGGCCGGAACCTCAGGTTTCCTCTCCAGTGCTGACATGGATCTCGGGTCTCCTCTGGAGTTTCCACAGGGAGTCAGGCTTCGTCTTGTACAGAGACATTCAAGTCTGATCACTTCTTGAGCTGCAAAAACAGTAACAGGCTTTCTGTCGAGTTGACACAGTGATTGGTTGTGGCTGTATCTCGAGGACCACAGGGCTGTCATACCTGCCATTGTGTTCAGAGTCAATCCTCCGGGTGACCATCGAGTCAGTGCAGCAGAGTCAGGTGTATCTGGAATGGATTTGGAAATTGACGTCTTTTGGAATGGTGGCATGACACCTGGAGTTCCTCTAGAGGGTCAAGTTGTCACCGCCTCCTCTAGAGGTGCGACAGTAATGTGGGGATTCCTTTCCCGTTGAAGCAGGGAAATGGACGCTCATCTCCAGATGAGGAGGGAAACCCAGGCTCTTCTTTAGTTGTGGTGGCACCCCCGGTGTTCCTCCCAAAAGGAGATGGCAATGTCGGGGAAATTCTTGAGTTGCCTCAAGGGTGTCAAGAACGCTTTCGAGGCTCAAGAGGGAAAGGGGGATTTCTCTCGAGACTCTGCAGCAGAAAAGGGCCTCTTCTCGCATGGAGGGGAGAATCTCCTGGTTTTCTATAGTAATGGCAGCACTCTTCGGGTTCCTCTCGAGTTTCGACTGGGACCAAAGGGACCTGCGTGTTTGGCCTGAGTCATGTCCAGTTTCCTTGCGAGTTATGTGGGGCCTTTCAGGATTCCTCAGCTGTCGCTTCCTAAGCCAAAGTCCTCATCTGGAGCTCAGGTCGGAACCTCAGGTTTCCTCTCCGGTGCTGGCATGGATCTCGGGTCTCCTCTGGAGTTTGCACGGGGAGTCAGGCCTCATCTCATGCGGAGACATGCAATTCCGATCTCTTCTTGAGCTGGAAAAACAGTAACAGGTTTCCAGTCGAGTGACACAGTGATTGGTTGTGGCTGTATCTCATGGTCCCAGAGGGCTGTCACACCTGCCTTTGTGTTTGGAGTCGAACCTCAGGGTAACCATCGAGTCAGTGCAGTGGAGCCAGAAGTATCTGGAGTGGATTCGGAAATTGATGTATTTTGGAATGGTGGCAAGACACCTGGAGTTCCTCCCGAGGGTCAAGTTGTCACAACCTCCTATTGAGGTGCGATGGGAATGCCAGGATTCCTTTCCCATCGAAGCAGAGAGATGGACCCTCAGCTCCAGATGGGGAGGGAAACCTGGGGCTCTTCTTGAGATGTGGCAGGATAATCAGTGTTCCTCTCGAGTGGAGACAGGTATGTAGGGGAAGTTCTTGAGTTGCCTCAAGGATGTCAAGGACCCTTTCGAGACTCAAGAGGGAAGGTGTGATTTCTCTCGAGATGCCATAGCAGAAAAGGGCCTCATCTCACGTGGAGGGGACAATCTCCTGCTTTTTCTCGAATTGTGGCAGAAAACTTGGAGTTCTTCTAGAGTTATGATGGGGACCACAAGGACCCTCTCAAATGGCCTCCTGAAAGTCCAGTTTCCATGCTGGTCGCAAGGGGCATCTCGGGATTCCTCTGCCGTCGCTGCCAGGCCGAGGTCCTCATCTGGAGTTCAAGCTGGAAACTCAGGGTTCCACTCCAGTGCTGATACGGATCTCTGGTTTCCTCTGAGTTTCTAAAGGGGGAATCAGGCCTCGTCTTGTCTGAAGACGTGCAGCTTTGCTTTCCTCTATAGCTGGAAAAGCAGTACCAGGCTTCATGTCGAGTTAACATAGGTATCTGTGGCTTTCTCCCAACGTCCTACAGGGCTCTCACACCTGCCTTCATATTTGGACTCTATCCTTGGGGTGACTGTCGAGTCAGTGCCGTGGCGTCACGTGTATCTGGTGTGGACTGGGACACTGGGGTCTTTTGGGGTGGTGGCATGACCCCTGGAGTTCCTCTTGAGGGTCAAATTGAGACAGCCTCCTCTTGAGGTGCGACAGGAGCGCTTGGATTCCTTTCCTGTCTAAGCAGGGAAATGGACCCTCATCTCGAGATGAGGAGGGAAATCCTGGGCTCTTCTTAAGTTGTGGCAGGACCCTCGGTGTTCCTCTGGAGTGGAGACGGGTACCTCGGGTAAGTTCTTGACTTGCCTCAAGGGTGTCAAGGACCCTTTTGAGGCTCAATATGGAAGGTGGGATTTCTCTCGTGACGCTGCAGCAGAAAAGGATCTCATCTCACGTGGAGGAGACAATCTCCTGGTTTTTCTCGAGTTGAGGTAGAAAAGGTGGTGTTCCTCCCAAGTTATGCTGGCGACCACAGCGACCCGCTTGTGTGGCCTCAGGAAAGTCCAGTTTCCATGGGAGCTGCGAGGGGCCTCTAGGCATTCCTCTGCATTCGATGCCCAGGCCGAGGTCCTCATCTGGAGTTCAGGTGGCAACCTCAGGCTTCCTGTCGTGTTGACATAGGGATCGGTGGCTTTCTCTCAAGGCACCACAGGGCTGTCAAACCTGCTATCATCTTTGGAGTCAATTTTCATTTTGACCATCGAGTCAGTGCAGCGGAGTCAGGAGTATCTGGAGTGGATTCGGACATTGACGTCTTTTGGAATGGTGGCACAACACCTGGAGTTCCTCTCGAGGGTCAAGTTGAGGCCACCTCTTCTACAGGTCCGACGGGTACATCGGGATTCCTTTCCCGTCAAAGCAGGAAATGGACCCTCATCTCCAGATGAGGAGGGAAATCCAGGGCTCTTCTTGAGTTGTGGCAGGACCATTGGTGTTCCTCTCGAGTGGAGACAGGTACGTTGGGGAAGTTCTTGAGTGGCCTCAAGCGTGTCAAGGATGCTTTCAAGGCTCAAGAGGGAAGGTGGGATTTCCCTCAAGATGCCATAGCTGATAAGGGCCTCATCTCGCGTGGAGGGGAGAATCTCCAGCTTTTTCTTGAGTTGCGTGAGAAAAATTGGGGTTCTTCTCGAGTTATGACATGGACCTCAGGGACCCTCTCATGTGTCCTCTAGAAAGTCCAGTTTCTATGCCAGTTGCAAGGGGCATCTCAGGATTCCTCTGCCGTCGCTGCCAGGCCGAGGTCCTCATCTGGAGTTCAAGCTGGAAACTCAGGGTTCCACTCCAGTGCTGACATGGATCTCTGGGTTCCTGTGGAATTTCTACAGGGAGATTTAGGCCTCGTCTCGTGTGAAGATGTGCAACTTCGCTCTCCTCTATAGCTGGAAAAGCAGTACCAGGCTTCATGTTGAGTTGACATATGGATCTGTGGTTTTCTCTTGAGGTCCTAAGGGCTCTCGCACATGCCTTCGTGTTTGGAGTCTATCCTTGGGGTGACGGTCAAGTCAGTGCAGTGGAGTCAGGTACATCTGGAGTGGACTGGGACATCGGGGTTTTTTTGGAATGGGGGCACGACCACTGGAGTTCCTCTCGAGGGTCAAGTTGAGGCCACCTCTTCTACAGGTGTGACTGGTACACCGTGATTCCTTTCCTGATGAAGCAGGGAAATGGACCCTCATCTCGAGATGAGGAGGGAAACCCAGTGCTCCTGAGTTGTGGCGGCACCCTCAGTGTTCCTCTAAAATGGAGACGGCAATGTCAAGGAAATTCTTGAGTTGCCTCAAGCGTGTGAAATACGCTTTCGAGGCTCAAAAGGGAAGGGGAGATTTCTCTCGAGACTCTGCAGCAGAAAAGGGCCTCTTCTCACGTGGAGGGGAGAATCTCCTGTTTTTCTCTGTTTATGGCGAGACTCTGCAGGTTCTTCTCATGTTTCGACGGAGACCACAGGGACCTGCACGTGTGGCCTGAGGTATGTCCAGTTTCCTTCGAGTTGCGCGGGGCCTTTCGAGATTCCTCTGCAGTCCCTGTCTGCCTGGCCGAGGTCCTCATCTGGAGCTCAGGCTGAAACCTCAGGTTTCCTCTCCAGTGCTGACATGGATCTTGGATCTCCTCTGGAGTTTCCATAGGGAATCATGCCTTGTCTCGTGCAGAGACATGCAATTCCGATCTCTTCTTGAGCTGGAAAACAGTAACAGCCTTCCTGTCTAGTTGACACAGGGATTGGTTGTGGCTGTATCTCGAGGTGCCACAGGGCTTTCACACCTGCCATTGTGTTTCGAGTAGATCCTCGGGGATACCATTGATTCAGTACATGAGAGTCAGGAGTATCTGGAGTGGATTCAGATATTGAAATCTTTTGGAATGGTGGCACGACACCTGGAGTTCCTCTCGAGGGTCAAGTTGTCACCGTCTCCTCTTGATGTTTGACGGGAATGCCGGGATTCCTTTCCCACTGAAGCAGGGAAATGGACCCTCATCTCCAGATGAGGAGGGAAACCCAGGGCTCTTCTTAAGTTGTGGCAGGACCATCGGTGTTCCTCTTGAGTGGAGACGGGTATGTCAGGGAAATTCTTGAGTTGCCTCAAGGATGTCAAGGACCCTTTCATGGCTCAAGAGGGAAGGTGGGATTTCTCTTGAGACGCCGTAGCAGAAAAGGGCCTCATCTCGCGTGGAGGGGATAATCTCCTGCTTTTTCTTGCATTGCGGCAGAAAACGTTGGGTTCTTCTTGAGTTAAGATGGGTACCTCAGGGACCCTCTCATGTGGCCTCTGGAAAGTCCAGTTTCCATGCCGGTTGCAAGGGGCATCTCGGGATTCCTCTGCCATCGCTGCCGGGCCGACGTCCTCATCTGGAGTTCAAGCTGGAACCTCAGATTTCCACTCCAGTGCTGACATGGATCTCTGGGTTCCCTGGAGTTTCCACAGGGGGAATCAGGCCTCATCTCATGTGAAGATGTGCAACTTCACTCTCCTCTATAGCTGGAAAGCAGTACCAGGCTTTATGTCGAGTTGCCAAAGTGATCTGTGGCTTTCTTTCGAGGTCCTACAGGGCTCTCACACCTGCCTTCGTGTTTGGACTCTATCCTTGGGGTGACTGTCGAGTCAGTGCAGTGGAGTCCCGTGTATCTGGAGTGGACTGGGACTCGGGATCTTTTGGGATGGTGGCACGACCCCTGCAGTTCCTCTCGAGGGTCAAGTTGAGACCGCCTCCTCTTGAGGTGCGACAGGAGCGCTTGGATTCCTTTCCTGTCAAATCAGGGAAATGGACCTTCATCTCGAGATGAGGAGGGAAACCCGGGGCTCTTCTTGAGTTTTGGCGGGTCCCTCGGTGTTCCTCTGGAGTGGAGCCGAGTACGTCGGGTAAGTTCTTGAGTTGCCTCAAGTGTGTCAAGGATCCTTTCGAGGCTCCGTATGGAAGTTTGGATTTCTCTCATGACGCTGCAGCAGAAAAGGACCTCATCTCTCATGGAGGGGACAGTCTCCTGGTTTTTCTCAAGTTGCAATAGAAATGTTGGGGTTCCTTCCAAGTTTCGCTGGTGACCTCAGGGACCCGCTGGTGTGGACTCAGGAAAGTTCAGTTTCCATGCGAGTTTTGAGGGGCCTCTAGGCATTCCTCTGCATTTGATGCCCGGGCCGAGGTCCTCATCTGGAGTTCAGGTGGGAACCTCAAGCTTCCTGTCGTGTTGACATAGGGATCGGTGGCTTTCTCTTGAGGCGCCACAGGGCTGTCACACCTGCCATTGTGTTTGGAGTCAATTTTCAGTTTGACCATCGAGTCAGTGCAGGGGAATCAGGTGTATCTGGAGTGGACTGGGACATCGGGATCTTTTGGAATGGTGACACGACCCCTGGAGTTCGTCTCGAGTTTCAAGTTGAGACCCCTTTTTCTAGAGGTGCGACTGGTACGCCGGGATTCGTTTCTTGATGAAGCAGGAAATGGACCCTCATCTCTTGATGAGGAGGGAAACCCGGGGCTCTTCTTGTGTTGTCGCACCACCCTCGGTGTTCCTCTCAATTGGAAACGGCAATGTTGGGGAAATTCTTGAGTTGCCTCAAGAGTGTCAAGGATGCTTTCGAGGCTCAAGAGGGAAGAGGGGATTTCTCTTGAGACTCTGCAGCAGAAAAGGGCCTCTTCTCGCATGGAGGGGAGAATCTCCTGGTTTTTCTCTAGTTATGGCAGGACTCTTTGGGTTCCTCTCGAGGTTCGTCAGGGAACACAGGGACCTTCGCTTGTGGCCTGAGGTATGTCCAGTTTCCTTGCGAGTTACGCAGGGCCTTTCGGGATTCCTCTGCAGTCACTGCCGGGGCTAGGTCCTCATCTGGAGCTTAGCCAGGAGCCTCAGGTTTCCTCCACAGCACTGACATGGATCTCGGGTCTCCTTTGGAGTTTCCAAAGGGAGTCAGGCCTCGTCTCGTTCAGAGACATTCAAGTCTGATCTTTTATTGTGCTGGAAAAACAGTAACAGGGTTCCTGTCGAGTTGACACAGTGATAGCTTGTGGCTGTATCTCGAGGTGCCACAGTGCTTTCACACCTGCCATCGTGTTTGGAGTCAATCCTCATGATGACCATCGATTCAGTGCAGTGGAGTAAAGTGTTTCTGGAGTGGATTTGGACGTTGGAGTCTGTTTAAATGGTGGCACGACCCCTGGAGTTCCTCTCAAGGGTCAAGTTGAGACCGCCTCCTCTTGAGGTGTGACGGGAGCACCAGGATTCCTTTCCCGTCGAAGAAGGGAAATGGACCCTCATCTCCAGATGAGCAGGGATACCTGGGGCTCTTCTTGAATTGTGGCAGGACCATCGTGTTCCTCTCGAGTGGAGACTGGTACATTGGGGAAGTTCTTGAGTTGCATCAAAGGTGTCAAGGACCCTTTCGAGGGTCAAGATTGAATGTGGGATTTCTCTAGAGATGCTGCAGCTGAAAAGGGCCCCATCTTGCATGGAGGTTAGAATCT
>SJXQ01010448.1:0-20384 GCA_006408695.1 Aepyceros melampus
GGGATAATCCAGAGAGAGGGTGTGGGGCGGGAGGGTGGAGGTGGGGGTCGGGATTGGGAGTTAATGTACACTCATGGCTAACTCATGTCAATGTGTAACAAAACGAATACAGTATTGTAAAGCAAAACAAACTAAAAAATAAAAATTAATTAAAAAAAAAAAAAGAAAGCTGAGCACTGAAGAATTGATGCTTTTGAACTGTGGTGTTGGAGAAGACTCTTGAGAGTCCCTTGGACTGCAAGGAGATCCAACCAGGCCATTCTGAAGGAGATCAGCCCTGGGATTTCTTTGGAAGGAATGATGCTAAAGCTGAAACTCCAGTACTTTGGCCACCTCATGGGTAGAGTTGACTCATTGGAAGAGACTCTGATGCTGGAAGGGATTGGGGGCAGGAGCAGAAGGGGAGGACAGAGGATGAGATGGTTGGATGGCATCACTGACTCGACAGACATGAGTCTGAGTGAACTCCTGGAGTTGGTGATGGACAGGGAGGCCTCGCGTGCTGCGATTCATGGGGTCACAAAGAGTCAGACACGACTGAGTGACTGAACTGAACTGAACTGAACTGAACCTAGACAGCATATATAAAAGGAGAGACATTACTTTTCCAGCAATGGCCTCTCTTGTCAAAGCTATGGTTTTTCCAGTAGTCATGATGGATGTGAGAGTTGGACTATAAGAAAGCTAAGCACTGAAGAATTGATGCTTTTGAACTGTGGTGTTGGAGAAAACGCTTGAGAATCCCTTGGACTGCAAGGAGATCCAACCAGTCCGTCCTAAAGGAAATCAGTTCTGAATATTCTTTGGAAGGACTGATGCTGAAGCTGAAACTCCAATGCTTTGGCCACCTGATGCAAAGAGCTGACTCACTTGAAAAGACTCTGGTGCTGGGAAAGATCAAAGGCAGGAGGAGAAGGGGATGACAGAGGATGAGATGGTTGGATGGCATCACGGACTCAATGGACGTGAGTCTGAGTGAACTCCGGAGTTGGTGATGAACAGGGAGGCCTGGCGTGCTGCGATTCATGGGGTCGCAAAGAGTCGGACAGGACTGAGCAACTGAACTGAACTGAACTGAAGGAAATCTACTAGTGAAACTAGAGAAATAATTTTAAGTGACCTAAAAATTTAGGAGGGGATGCTGGGACTATTTCAGTCTAAAAGCATCCTTCTCTTCTACAATTTTAATTTCACTCATTCTCCTAAGTTGAGCAGCAGCTAAAATCACTACTAAGTGATTCACAAGTAAGGCTTCAAGCTCTGTAGGAATCCTCATAAGGAAAATTCATGCAAGTCTGTCATGTCTCTGTGTCAAAGGAGAGTTTTGGTTTTTGTTTTTCCCAGAGAACTCCAAGGTAAAGATTAAGTATTAATGTATTCTAGAATATTGTGATGTATTATTACAATATTACATTTACTACAATGTACTGCAATTATTAATGTATTCTAGAATAGTGTAATCTATTCTTGGCTGGAAAATCCCATCGATGGAGGAGCCTGGTGAGCTCCAGTCCATGGAGTCACTAAGAGTCAACAGGACTGAGCGACTTCACTTTCACGTTTCACTTTCATGCACTGGAGAAGGAAATGGCAACCCACTCCAGTGTTCTTGCCTGGAGAACCCCAGGGATGGGGGAGCCTGGTGGGCTGCCGTCTATGGGGTCACACAGAGTCGGACACGACTGAAGCGACTTAGCAGCAGCAGTATTCTAGAGGCTTGGCTTTCTGTTAACTGTGACAACAGGGGTGAAGAGGGAACCTTTCTGTATGGCTTGTCTCTCAGGCTTCCAAAAATCTGAAGAGGAATGTTGCTGGTAGGCTTTTCCAGAAGCAGATGTGGAGACAAAGTTGAAGGTGTAAAAGATTTATTAGGGATTAATACCTGGTGGTTCAGAAGTAAAGAATCTGCCTGCAATGCAGGAGACACAGGTTCAGTCCCTGGGTCAGGAAGATCCCCTGGAGGAGGGCACGGCAACCCACTCCAGTATTCTTGTCTAGAGAATCCCATGGACAAAGGAGCCTGGTGGGCTACAGCCCATAGTGTCACACAGAATCAGACATGACTGAAGCAACCGAGCATACATACATGCAATACCTTGGAAAGGAAACAGAGGGTCAAGGGTGTGGGAGAACAGGATGGAATAAAGGAAGAGGTTGAACTGTGATGCAGCCCCTCCCCCAAAGTCTCAGCCATCTGGGTAGTTAAGGCTAGAGGAATGTTGACCATCAGAGTATCGTAATAATGAATTGTTCTGACAATGGCTTTGTAATTCATAGGAAGGAAAGTGAATTAGAGAAACCACAAGATCACAATACATTTACTGGTAGGAAAAAAGTACTCTTCACGCCACCAGATTTGTAATTAAAGACAAGAACTGCCTCATTCATTTCTCTACACCAAAATGGTGGCGACGCTGAAAATATCTGTGAATCAATGAATACTTCAAATTTGAATGTGATGCAAGGAAGAAACTTCAGCTGGTCTCCCAGAAGGACAGAATTATATATTGATCCACCCATCTTGACTGATTAATCAGAAATGGATTTTTTCAACCTTTCAAATCCACTTTTATTTTCTTGTTTCCTCCTCACATACAGAATTTTTCCACACACTGAATTTCTTGCAGCTATAAAGTCACTTGATGTTGGCCGGTACCATTTTATCCCTTAAAATTTTGCTGGCATCAAAATATGACAGTTAACCAGTGTTAAATCTATAAAATATTTACATAGCACAGCACTTTAAGCTTTAGACACTTGGCAATTAAACCACATAAAAACTGGACAAGACCCCCAACCTACATGTTCATAATCAGGTGTTCACAGTCCCTATCTGGTGACTGTACATGGTTCAAAAGGCAGCAGAGGCAACAGGTAGGTAGTTACTTTGAAGGACATGGACCACTATTATCTGGAAGTACACTATGTTATCCCAGTGATGTACCACTCCACCCTTCTCCAAGGCGGTCTCATAATTCTGGAATGGCAGATACAAAATGAAGGCAGACAACAGAACATTTACTCTATGGAGACATCCTAACTCCTACTATCCATGCATTGTGATCTTGAATGTAACTCATCCTGAAAACTTGTCATAGTCATTCTGGGTTTTTAGGTTGGGTGATCCATCAATCTCACACTCAACCATTACTTCTTTTACATCACTTTCATTACCAAAGCTGAGCTGGATGGCAACTAGTGGCTGCAGGTTGCTCCCATGCAGGTTTTTTCCACAATATAAAAATATTTTAAATCTATCTTTTCATTGGGAGGGTAAGTTGATAGAACTGCTGTGCTTTCACTCTTTGCAATACAGTCTATCCTTGGTTCTCCGTGACGCTTTAATCCAATTATTCTGCTCATTTTCACAAGAATACAAGGGTTTCCTGCTTGGCAGCCAAACGTGGGATCATCCACACCGCTGCAGGCTTCAAGTAAAGCAAGAGGAAACTGGCATGCTGTGTATTCTGGACCCTTCTGTTCAAAAAAGTTTCCATTGGTACAATCTGTGAGATTCTTCTGTTTGTCTAAGCCATATGACTTTAGAAATTTCTTAAGGTCATCAAAGTACCCTTGATAGGATTCTGAATCAGACAGGCTGAATGAAAAATCCAGCCCTGACACTGGTTTTGGAAAAACCGTAAATCCTGGACTAGGAACCCGGTGACGATATTTTGGAACCTCATCATTCAGAGTCTGAAGCATGGCCCACACTGTGAATCAAAAGATTGCAGCCAAGAACCCATAAAAGACAAGGCAGAAGAGCAAGATCAAACCCCAATTCTTGGCGCTGCGCCCCAGGAACTCTCCGGTGGTCCGGTTGTAGATGAAGAGCTTCCACTCGGCCAGGCCCTAGTTGAAGGACTTCTTGTCTTTCTTCGCCATGGTGTGTGTGGCCGCCTGCGAGGGGAGCGGCGGCCGCCGCGGGGGAAGCGGCGAGGAACGCGCAGGCGCGTCCCGGCTCGAGCGACGCAGCCCGGCGACGGCGGCAGAAGGCGCGACGGCCGACCGAGGAAACTTCCTCCCTGCGGTGAGCGCTCAAACCGACTGCGCCGCGAAGCCTGACGTCTCCCAGAAATGGATTTTGAAATGGGTGATGGGCTTTGGGAAAGTGGGCTTCAGGAAGGGCCTAAAACGACACTCGTCAGTTCAGTTAACTCATCTCAGAGAGAAGTGATGAAGACTGAACTTGGAGCACTTATATCCAGATTCCCCTGGGAGTTCTATGGCAGCTGGAACCATACTGCTGGCTGGAGTAGGAGACTGACACAGGTTGGCATATAGATTATGAAAGTGAAAGTCACTCAGAAGGCCCCCATGAGACCTTCCCAGAATAGACCCCTACCCATGTCCGCTACCTGCCTTCTGTCTGTAGAAAAACTTTGCTGTGCTTAGTCACTCAGTCGTGTCAAATTCTTTGTGACCCAATGGATCACAGCATGTCAGAATCCTCTGTCCAAGGGATTCTCCAGGCAAGAATACTGGAGTGGGTTGCCATGCCCCTCTCCAGGGGATCTTCCCAGCCCAGGAATCGAACCCAGATCTTCCGCATTACAAGTGGATTCTTTACCATCTGAGCCACCAGAGAAGCCCAAGAATACTGGAGTGGGTAGCCTATTCCCTCCCCAAGGGGTCTTTCTGATCCAGGAATCAAACCGGGATTTCTTCACTGCATTCTTAAAATAAGATCTTCTAAAATTTCCTTAATACTGAAGTGAACCTGCATTGCAGGCAGATTCTTTACCAGCTGAGCTACCAAACTTTAGTCAAAGAATAAATTTAATCAGAGAGGCGAGGAAATGCAGAAAGGAAATCAGTCAGGCAAGACAAAAATAATACTTTAGCCATTCAATGAAGTCAAAGATCTTTAGTTCTTCCTCAAGAATTATAGACAGCTTTCTGAGCCCTGTCTTTTGAGCTGTTGTGCAGATGCTGAAACTCCCTCCAGGAGGGAGAAAACTGTATGCTGCCCATAAGCACATGCTTCCCAGGTGGCCCAGTGGTAAAAGAATCTGCCTGCCAATACAGGAGATGCAAGACACTCAGGTTCAATCCCTGTGTTGAGAAGATCCCCTGGAGTATGAAATGGCAACCCACTCCAGTATTCTTGCCTGGAAAATTTCACAGACAGAGGAACCTGGTAAGATATAGTCCATAGAGTCCCAAAGAGTCGGACATGACTGAGCACCACCACACCACCCCACCACCCCACCACCCCAGATCTGTTGGAATCAGAAGCCTGATGATGCTGATTTCCAGTGATCTCACCCAACCAATCAGAAGATGTCCATGAACTGATCACGACCTGCTGCTTGAAACAATACTATAAAACCCCTAGTGGGGCACACAATTTTAAAGGCATTAGCCCACAGTGGCCCTTTGACTTAGCAATAAACCTATTTCTACTTCACTCAAAACTCCATCTCTGAGATTCAATGTCATTGCACAGAGGCTCAGTTTCAGCATCAACGTCTATAATTTGTGACAGCAATACAAGACACAAATGAAATGACCTTCATGGCCTATTTCAGAAATATCTAAATCATATCTTCTCCGTAGAAATTAAATACCTATCATGTTATGAATTGCTGTGTGTACATAAATTCTGCTCAGGTCTAATATCTGTCTAGTTCTCTCCATCATCCCTCCCACTCCTATTGGTACCAAAAGAGTGGGTGAGGTCCAGCTGCTTGCTGCTCAGAAGTCAATAAACACGCCAGGTTAGTGGAAGGAAAGTTTGCTTTATTTCAGATGCCGGCAACTGGGGTGGGGAAGGGTGGTGGACATCTGTCCAAAGGCCTACTCACCCACCTGACCACTGGCAACCAGCAGAGCAAGAGCTTTTATAGACAGAAGGAGGGGGGCTACATGCAGAAACAGCACAATCAGTTCTGACAGTCATCTTCCAAGTTCCAGGGTCCATTTGTTCCCATTTCTTTGCAGCCAATTCTCAGAACTGTGGCAGCTCATGTCCTGGGTACAGTCAAGTCATCATGTAGTTAACTTCACCTGGTGTTTTAGTATCTCTAAGCTCACAGGATATGACTCAGAATATTATCCACAGCCCTTGAGAAAGAAGTGAAGGTCCTTGGTTGGGGGGAACAAGGACCATACTGTCCTGCTCCATTTCACTATGACAAGATTATATCTATTTAGGTGTCAATAATAATGACTTTATATTGATCTCCTCTAATTCTCTACACTGTGGCCACAGGTTTCCTGTGGCAAACCTTGTTTTCCAACTTCCATGCTCTGGTTCCTCATTTGAAAAAGAAATTTTTTTAACTGTTGGGACTTCCCTGGTATCCAGTGGCTAAGACTCCACTGCACACCCAGTGCAGGGGGCCTGGGTCTGATCCCCAGTGAAGGAACTGGATCCCACATGCCTCAACTAAAGATCCCTTCATGCCACAACCACATCCCTGCACAGCCAAATAAGTATTTTTTTAAAACGTTAAACTCTTTTAATACTATTTATAAAGCCCTATTTTCCTAAGTGCCTGTTTAGCAATCCAGTGTCATTTTTACCATGATCTCTCAATTCATCCACACTTCATGCTCCACCGAACCCAACTGTCAGATTGATTTGGGGGGAGGGGGCGGTGGGATGAAGTATAATTGATTTAAAATACTATATGCTTCAGGTGTACAACATGGAGATTGAATATTTTTATAGACTACAGATTTTACTCCATTTAAAGTTATTATAAAAATTTGCTATGCCCCTATGCTGTATGTACAAGGCTTTCTCGTTGGCTCAGTGAGTAAAGAATTCACCTGCAATGTAAGAGACAAAGGAGATGTGGGTTTGATCCCTGGGTCAGGAAGATCCCCTGGAGCAGGGCATGGCAACTCACTCCAGTATTCTTGCCTGGAGAATTCTGTGGACAGAGGAGCCTGGTGGGCTACAGTCCATAGGGTTACAAAGAGTCAGACATGGCTGAAACAACTTAGCACACAGGCCCGCAGTGTATCATATTTATTTTAACCATAGTAGATTGTACCTCTTAATCCCTCCCTATCCACATTCATAGCTACTATTTGTTCTCTGTGCATGTTTCTGTTCTATTGATTCATTTTTATATTTTAGATTCCACATATATGTGAAGTGTACTTACCTTTTCTTTCTCTGACATTTCATTGTGGTGATCAATAGAGGAGCTAGAGGGTGAGCTAGCCAAGTATGGGTGAGGTTGAGGGTATTGGGTGAAGCATATGATATGGAGAAATAGAACAATGACAGGGAGCAAGTATCACTGTAACAAACTTTAGCAACTTTGTGATTGTGCTGAGCAACAGGTCTCCTGAGGCCAAACTGAGCCCAGAATCAAAGGTGTACCTCCTGAAGAGGGTTTTGTTAGGATGAAAACTTCGAGTCCATTCATTAATATTGCTATCACCTCTCCCCTCTTTCACTCTCAGCCTGAAATTATAGTCCTTGACAAGTTAATAGCTTCTGGTTCAGCTCCTGCTTCCAGGAGCAACAGGTGAAATTATGTTTGGAATCTTGCAAACCTCCAGAGGCTGGTTGATGTACTCATTAAGCCTAAGACTTCCAGAAAGTTCTGAGCTGTGAAACTGGACTCTCTCCTTTGGACTGTCAACAAAACCAAGTCTCCTGGAAGTTAAGATCATTGCCTGGCCCAAGAGGCTGAATAAGTTAGGAAAGTTTTTCAAAAGTTACTCAGGCAAGTTAAGGCAAACAAGATAGCCTTGCAGGCTCACTGATGTAAGAAACTGAGCTCAGTTAAGAGCAGTAAAAATAAAAATCAAACTACAGACTTACCAGAATGTTTTATTCTTAAAAGCCTTCATAATAGGCTTTTTCTTTATTTAAAAAAAAAAAACTTTATTGAAGTGTAATACAATGTTGTGTTGATTTCTGCTATATAGCAGAGTGATCCAGATATATATATATATAAATATTCAGACATATATATATATGACTCAGATATATATATCTGCATGTGTGTTTTAATGGGCTTTTAAAAAGATAACTTTAGACTTATAAAAAACTGTGAAAATAATAGAGTTCTCATATGCCCTTTACCCAGCTTCTCCTAATGTTAACACCTTTTATAATCACAAAATATTCATCAAAAGTAAGAAATTAAAAAAGAAAGAAAGAAAGAAAAAAAAAGTAAGAAATTATGGTACATAATATGGTACTTAATAGTATTAGTACAATACTATTTACTGAATACAGAACTTATTCAAATTTCACCAGATTTTCCATCGTCTCTCTACTTCAGGATCCATTGCGAGACTGCATATTATATGTAGTTTTGGCCTATCTCTTTAGTTTCTTCCAATTTGTAATGGTTCCCCTGTTCTTCCTTGTCTTTATGATTCACACTTTTGAAGGGTGCTTGTTAATTAATTTGTAGATTGTGCCTCAGTGTGGGCTTCTCTGATGATTTCTCATTAAGAAGGAATGATACTCCACTGGGAAGGAGTCAAAGCCAATGTGCCTGCTGGTTGCATCCTCAGATACATTCTCCTTTCCTTCTTAACACTCAGCCACCTAAGTAGAGGCCTCATTTCCTGATTCTCTTTAATGCTTGTGCTCAGTCATGTCTGATTCTTTTGCGACCCCATGGACTGTAGCCCTCCAGGTTCCTCTGTTCATGAAATGTCCCAGTCAAAAATATTAATACTGGAGCAAATTGCCATTTTCTACTCCAGGGCATCTTCCTGACCCAGGGATCAAACCCATGACTCTCACATCTCCTGCACTGGCAGGGAGATTCTTTACCACCAGCACCACCTGGGGAATGCTTAAGTACAGCCATAAGACTGAGTACTTGACAGTGTGTTTGTTAGTCACTCAGTCATGTCAGATTCTGCAACCCCATGGACTGTAGCCCATGGCCTGTCCATGGAATTTCCAGGCAAGAATACTGGAGTGGGTTGCCATTTCCTCCTCTGGGGATCTTCAGGGATCAAACCCGGATCTTCTGCATTGCAGGCAGTTTCTTTACCATCTGAGCCACCAGGGAAGCCTGAGTGAAAATGCAAATACAATTTTGATCTTGTTTTCTTAATCGGAAGTTACGTGCCCTGTACTTCGTTATTTTCCCTTCCTATACATTGGACCATGAACACAGCAATGACGTACTTTTGCACTTAGAGCCAGCTTTGATTAACAGAAATGCACTAGGGCACCTTTTCTCAATATGGTTCCCAGAGAATTTCCTCCAGAAAATTATTTGAATGACCATTTTCTCAGTTCTCCCAAGGAGATAGGACATGGCTAGGACAACTTTAGCTGCAAAGGAAATATTTAATCACCCAAAATGAATGCAATGAGCATTAATTCTCTCCCAGAACAAATTGAGAGGAGATGGTGGAATTCTAAGGTGGAGAGAACCAAGTCTTCAAGTTACCTAGAGAGTCCAGACATGCCAGATTAATATCATAAAGAGAAATAATATAAAATAGATAACTAATGAGAACATACTGTATAGCACAGGGTACTCTATCTAATGCTCTGTAGTGACCTGAATGGGAAGGAAGTCTAAAAGGGAGGAGTCCGGTATAGTTAATTCACTTTGCTGTACAGTAGAAACTAACAAAATATTGTTAGTTTAGTAACTATACCTCAAAAACAATCAATTAAAAAAAAGAGAAAAAAGACTTACATCTTAATTAGTTTCTGTATCTATGTTTATCTTTGTAGCATTTATTCTCACTAATAAACATCCCTTCTTAGTTCTTTCAGGGAGAACATATTTCATTGCATTGTAGTATATTGGGTTAGGGCAGACTGACCCAATATTAGCTCATAAATGGACAATTTGGATATTTAGATATTTTTACTCTTAATCAAAAACTGATAAATTTTATTTATTTAGTTTTTGAGACATCAATGCTTTAATAGGGAGAGGGATCCTATATGTCTGAAGCAAGGTCCTGGAATGTAAGACATCTAACAAGCACAACACAAGATTCGGAAACAACTGAGCAAAATACAAGCAGTAACCACATCTGAGAAAATACCATACTTGCCTGTGGTTTTTGTCCTAGCCTACAATATAGTTCAGAAAACTCAACTTCTCAAAAATACAAGAAATGTGTCTAAGATCATATAGATAGGAAATTTCCTGGTGGTCCAGTGGCTAAGACTGCACTCTTTCACTGCCTAGAGTGTGACTTCAGTCCTTGGTGTGGGAACTAAGATCCCATGGGATCCAAAAAAAAAATTTTTTAATCACATATGCAATGGCCACCTAATTTTACCTTGGATGTCTGAGACACAGTTACTCCATTTTCACTTTCAAATCCATTCACTTCCGCAATGGACAATACATATGTACAATGCAGGTCTGAAAGACCACAAAACAGACATTTCCTGATATGACAATTTATGTCTTAGGCTTCCTCTTCTGAGAAGCTAGGGTAGGTAAACTTAGACTCACCCAGCAATTAATGCTCCAATATTTTATCCTATTTAAAATGGCACAGATAGTGAATTCTCTCTGTTTAACTTAGTTTACTTTCAAGTTACCAAAATCTGGAGATGATTTTTGAGACATTCCCAAAACAGTTATTTCTGCAGCATTTGCCTCAGAGTTCTTTTTCGTCCTTGACTCTTAGAGATCATGTGAGTTCCAGCTCATTTACATCTCAAAGGCACAAGAGAAACACCGGTTCCTTCTAGGAATTTAGCTTAGATAATGAAGTCGCTCAGTCATGTCTGACTCTTTGCAACCCCGGGGACTGTAAGCCACCAGACTCCTCCGTCCATGGGATTTCCCAGGCAAGAATACTGAAGTGGGTTGCCATTTCCTTCTCCAGGGGATCTTCCTGACCCAGGGATCAAACCTGGGTCTCCCTCATTGCAGGCAGACACTTTAACCTCTGAGCCAAATTTAGCTTAACTAATGACAGAAGTCTCACTGAGATACAACAGCAGAGCCATTAAAAGCCATTGTTCTCCAGATCTCTGGGCAGCCCCCATTAATCAAGGACGGCCACACAACACACACAATTGTGGATGCATGCCCCACCCCCCACCAGCAACCTCCACCCCGGGATTTCCCCAAAACTTTTAGGCTCATTCCTGGAACATTTGGGCCCCACCTGCTAATGGACAGTCACTCTGGGATTATGTTAACACAAGTTCATGTGCCCAACACACAGTGAGGCCAGATAAGCTGAAACGTGGGAGTGTGGAGCAGAGATAGGTTTATTGCAGGGCTGTGCAAGGAAACCAGGTGGCCTCATGCCCTAAAAGGTCTCAAGCTTCTCAATGATTTTTGGCAAAGCATTTTTAAAAGGGCGGGTGAGGGAGCGGGGTTGCAAGGTCTGTGATGAGCTTGTGCACAGTTCTCTGATGGGCTGTTGGTGAGACAGCAGGTGGTGTCACAGGGGTGAACTTGACCAGTCTGTAGGCTCCAGGAGGCCTGGGGCTCTTGCTTATGACCATCAGGTAGTTAACATCTTTTGTTTGGCGGATGAGGTGGGGTGGTGATTCCACATTGACAATACAACTCAGGAAATTTGCATCAAATACCATAATCCAGGTACTTCAGAGAGGAGTGAAAGCTGAGGATGAGGGGGAAGTCCTGTCCTGGGAAGACAATTACATTCAAAACTTTGGGGCATCACATACTAGAGGACGGCTCCCACAACATTCCATCCCTGTCCTATATTTCCCTACATCTCTGTGCTCACAGAGTTTTCTGGGTGTCTTAGCTGCCCTGCCAGTTGTTGGCCTGCACCCCAGAGGCTACAAGGCCTACACTTTCCCAGCATTAAGACCATTGAAAGAGCCCAGAGTCAACAACGGAGACATTAGCGGTTTACTGGATGGGAGTGGAGCTTATGTGTCTAAAGCAAGGTCCTGCAGCGACACCCTATGGCGTGTGGCAGACATGCCAGGCAGGACATGGCAGTCTGCTCAAAAGCTGATACATTTTAAGTAAAAAGGGTATTGACTCTGAATCTAACCTGTCCCCTAATGTCACAGCAGGCAGACTGAAAACAGAGGGCAGACAGACTGAAAACCACAATCACAGAAAATGAACCAATCTAATCACATGGACCACAGCCTTGTCTAACTCAGTGAAACTATGAGCCATGCCCTGTAGGGCCACCCAAGACAGATGGGTCATGGTGGAGAGTTCTGACAGAATGCAGTCCACTGGAGAAGGGAATGGCAATCCACTGCAGTATTCTTACCTTGAGAACCTCATGAACAGTATGAAAAAGCAAAAAAATAGGACACTGAAAGATGAACTCCCTAGGTCGGTAGGTGCCCAATATGCTATTGGAGATCAATGGAGAAAAAACTCCAGAAGTGACAGAGCCAAAGCAAAAACAACACCCAGCTGTGGATGTGACTGGTGATGGAAGCAAGGTCCCATGCTGTAAAGAGCAATACTGCATAGGAACCTGGAATATTAGGTCCATGAATCAGGCAAATTGGGAGTGGTACACAGGAGATGGCAAGAGTGAACATCGACATTTTAAGAATCAGCGAACTAAAATGGACTGGAATGGGTGAGTTTAACTCAGGTGACCATTATATCTACTACTGTGGGCAGAATCCCTTAGAAGAAATGAAGTAGCCATCATGATCAACACAAGAGTCCTAAATGCAGTACTTGGATGCAATCTCAAAAATGATAGAATGATCTCTGTTCGTTTCCAAATCAAACCATTCAATATCACAGTAATCCAAGTCTATGCCCCAACCAGTAATGCTGAAGAAGCTGAAGTTGAACGGTTCTATGAAGACCTGCAAGACATTCTAGAACTAACACCCAAAAAAGATGTTCTTTTCATTATAGGGGACTGGAATGCAAAAGTAGTCAAGAAACACCTGGAGTAACAGACAAATTTGGCCTTGGAGTAAGGAATGAAGCAGGGCAAAGGCTAATAGAGTTTTGCCAAGAGAACACACTGGTCATAGCAAACACCCTCTTCCAACAACCCAAAAGAAGACCCTACACATGGACATCACCAGATGGTCAATAGCAAAATCAGATTGATTATATTCTTTGTGGCCAAAGATAGAGACGCTCTACACAGTCAGCAAAAACAAGACCAGGAGCTGACTATGGCTCAGATCATGAGCTCCTTATTGCCAAATTCAGACTGAAATTGAAGAAAGTAGGGAAAATCACTAGACAGTGAAAGTGAGAAATAGATTGAAGGGACTAGATCTGATAGACAGAGTGCCTGATGAACTATGGGTGGAGGTTCGTGACATTGTACAGGAGATAGGGATCAAGACCATCCCCCAAAAGAAGAAATGCAAAAAAGTGAAATGGCTGTCTGAGGAGGCCTTACAAATAGGTGTGAAAAGAAGAGAAGCAAAAAGCAAAGGAGAAAAGGAAAGTTATACCCATTTGAATGCAGAGTAATGGGGTCGCAAAGAGTCTGACACGACTGAGCAACTAAACTGTACTGAATGTCACAGCAAACTCAAGAGAGCAAATTATTTCTCTTGTGCCAGTTGCTAGGTCATAGACTCTTTGCCACCCCATGGACTATAGCCTGACAGGCTCCTCTGTCCATGAGATTTCCCAGGCAAGAATACTGGAGTGGGTTGCCATTTCCTCCTCCAGATCTTCCTGACCCAGGGATCAAACCCAAGTCTCTTGTGTCTCCTGCATTGACAGGCAGGTTCTTTACTGCTAGTGCCATCTGGGAAGCCCAAATAAAGCTCAGGAAACAGCAAAAAACTGTCAGAAGCTAGAAAAACTTAAAGCTTGGTAACTATTCAACAGGCAGATCTATGCTATGGCAGCAAATAGCCTCAGGCTTAGTGACTTAAAACCATAAAAAAAATGGATTTCTCACTCACACTACATATCCTGTTGGGGCCAGTAAGAGAAAAGCAGGAGAGACTCCATCTTGAAGCTTATCATCCATCTTAAAAACAGAATGCAAACTGGGCCTGAACCCTCCCCAGGTATGAGGAACCCTCCCTACAGATCGCAAACAGATATTGTAGTTGAGGTCAGCCTGCCCCTGTGAGATTTACCATGGAGACATCCCCCTTGATGTGTCATTATTGTTCCCCGCCCCCTTAACATTAATTGTTTGTTCTCCTAGCACCTACTTGTTGTGAAACTTAGTCATATACAACAAAACATGTATCCAGGCACGTAGCTGGGAGGTATAAAACTGGGCCTCTCAGAAACATTAGGGTCCTTGTTGGGAACTGATTTCCCTTGGACCCGCTGGCATAATAAACTATACGCCACTGTCTTGAGAGTCCTCCGGAGTGTGTTTTGCAACTCCAGATTCCACAACATTTTAACAACCATCAGGGTGAGAAGAGTATGAAGCTTTACCCTGAACAGTCATTCAAACACCTGGGCTGACAGATGTTCTATTATCAGTTGATATTGACAGATCAAGAGCAGGCTTCAGATTTTTTTGCCATCAGGTAAATAAGTACCAAAGAGTCTCACCAGCAATGCACTTATCTTTTCTTGGGTAAAAACCTAGGAGTGGGCAGGACTTCACGGTGGTCCAGTAGCTAAGACTCCACACTCCCAATGCAAGTGGCCCAGGTTTGACCCCTGGCCAGGGAACTAGATCTACATGCCACAACTAAGAATCAGTGCAGCCAAAGAAATATTTTTAAACAACAAAAACAAAAAAATACTAGATGTGAGATGGCTGAATCATATATGTAAATAATTTCAAGGGTTTGTTTACATTTTTAAGAAACTATTAAATGGTTTCGCAAAGTGGTTGTATTATTGTACATTCTCAGCAACAATGTATGAGCATTCCAGTCACTCCACATCCTTGCTAATATTTGGAATAGCCAAACTTTAAATTACACATTCTAATAGGTAAAGAGTGATCTCTCATTAAGATTTAGACTTGCATTTCTCTAACAACTAATGGTACACAGCTTCTTTTCCTCTGTTTAATTGCTATTGGTCAGTCTTCTTTGGTGAAACGTCTGGTTCAAGTCTAATTCAAGTTTGCCCATTTTTAGAATTGTATTATTTATTTTCTTACTATTGAATTTTGAGTTCTTTGCATATATAAATATGTCTTTCACCAGATATGTAATTAGCAAATGTTGTCATTTAGTTGCTAAGTCATGTCCAACTCTTCTGCAACCCCATGGACTGAAGCCTCTAGGCTCCTCTGTCCATGGAATTCTCCAGGCAAGACTACTGGAGTGGGCTGCCAGTCCCTTCTCAGTGGGACCTTCCCAACCCAAGCATCCAACCTGTCTCCTGCTGCTCCTGCCTGCACTGGCAGGCAGATTATTTACTGCTGAGCCACCAAATTAAATATTATCCAGCCATAACTGTTTGGCTGAATAATAGTGGCTGGAGAAGGGATCAGCTACCCACTCCAGTTTTCTGGCCTGGAGAATTCCATGGACAGAGGAAACTGGCAGGCTACAGTCCATGGGATCACAAAGAGTCAGACATGACTGAGCGACTAACTCTTTCACATTCACAGAAGCATTAGCTAATGCTTGGTGATAATCACGCTGCAATATGTAAATGTGCCAGGTCAACTGTCGTACACCTTAAATTTACACAATGTAATATGCTATTTATATCTCAATAAAAATTACACTAAAAAAGTGGTGGGGGATTCCCCGGTGACTCAGTGGTAAAGAATCTGCCTGCCAGTGAAGGAGACATGAGCTCAGTCCCGGATCTGGGAAGATCCCACATGTCAGAGAGCAACTAAACCTGTGCATCACAACTATTAAGCCTGGGCTATAGAGCCCAGGAGCCACAACTACTGAGCTTCTTTGTGTTCTGCAGCAAGAGAAGCCTCTGCAATGAGAAATCTGCATGCCACAACTGGAGAGTAGCCCCCACTCTCTGAAACTAGAGAAAAATCCATGCAGCAACAAAGACGCAGCACAGTCAAAAATAAACAAATAAATACACTTATTTTTTTTTAAGTGGTGTTTTGTGGAAGGAAATATAATCAGAAATCTCAGTAACAATGGGGTTTCACAGAAAAGAGATAGTAAATGATAATGCCAATATTTTGTAGTAACTAAAAATGGAAAGGGACTTTTAAAGTTGCATAGAAATTTAAACTTTTTTAAATAAAATGAACAATGATATGCATTATATAAGATTCAGATTTATGCAAGTTTATGTCCTTTATTCACAGGTTAATCTCTTTAGAAGCAGAAGCCCACAGGTTAATCATTTCAGTTCAGTTCAGTTCACTCCCTCAGTCATATTCAATTCTTTTGCGACCCCATGAACTGCAGCACTCCAGTCCTCCATGTCCATCACCAACTCCCAGAGTTTATTCCAACTTATGTCCATTGAGTCAGTGATGCCATCCAACCATCTCATCCTCTGTCGTCCCCTTCTCCCCCCCCGCCTTCCACCTTTCCCAACATCAGGGCTTTTCCAGTGAGTCAGTTCTTTACATTAGCTGGCCAAAGTAGTGGAGTTTCAGCTTTAACATCTGTCCTTCCAATGAATATTCAGGACTGATTGGCTTAAGGATGAATTGGTTGGATATCCTTGCAGTCCAAGGGACTCTCAAGAGTCTTCTCCAACATCACGTTCAAAAGCATCAATTCTTCAGTGCTCAGCTTTCTTTATAGTTCAACTCTCACATCCATACATGACCACTGGAAAAACCATAGCCTTGACGAAATGGACCTTTGTTGGCAAAGTAATGCCTCTGCTTTTTAATATGCTGTCTAGGTTGGTCATAGCTTTCTTTCCAAGGAATAAGCATCTTTTAATTTCATGGCTGCAATCACCATCTGCAGTGATTTTGGAGCCCAGTAAAATAAAGTCAGCCACTGTTTCCACTGAGTCCCCATCTATTTCCCATGAAGTAATGAGACCAAATGCCATGATTTTAGTTTTCTGAATGTTGAGCTTTAAGCCAACTTTTTCACTCTCCTCTCACTTTCATCAAGAGGCACTTTGGTTCTTCTTCACTTTCTGCCATAACGGTGGTGTCATCTGAATATCTGAGGTTATTGATATTTCTCCTGGCAATCTTGATTCCAGCTTGTGATTCTTCCAGCCCAGCGTTTCTCATGATGTACTCTCCATATAAGTTAAATAAGCAGGGTGATGGTATACAGCCTTGACATACTCCTTTTCCTATTTGGAACCAGTCTGTTGTTCCATGTCCAGTTCTAACTGTTGCTTCCTGACCTGCATATAGGTTTCTCAAGAGGCAGGTCAGGTGGTCTGGTATTCCCATCTCTTTCAGAATTTTCCACAGTTTCTTGTGACCCACACAGTCAAAGGCTTTGGCATAGTCAATAAAGCAGAAATAGATGTTTTACTGGAACTCTCTTGCTTTTTCCATGATCCAGCAGATGTCGGCAATTTGATCTCTGGTTCCTTTGCCTTTTCTAAAACCAGCTTGAACATCAGGGAGTTCACGGTTCACATACTGTTGAAGCACTGGCTTGGAGAATTTTGAACATTACTTTGCTAGCCTGTGAAATGAGTGTAATTGTGCAGTAATTTGAACATTCTTTGGCCATTGCCTTTCTTTGGGATTGGAATGAAAACTGACCTTTTCCAGTCCTGTGGCCACTGCTGAGTTGTCCAAATTTGCTGGCATATTGAGTGCAGCACTTTCACAGCATCATCTTCCAGGATTTGAAATAGCTCAACTGGAATTCCATCACCTCCAGTAGCTTTGTTCATAGTGATGCTTCCTAAGGCCCACTTGACTTCACATTCCAGGATGTCTGGCTCTAGGTGAGTGATCACACCATCGTGATTATCTGGGTCATGAAGATCTTTTTTATACAGTTCTTCTGTGTATTCTTGCCACCTCTTCTTAATATCTTCTGCTTCTTTTGGGTCCATACAATTTCTGTCCTTTATCGAGCCCATCTTTGCATGAAATGTTCCCTTGGTGTCTGTAATTTTCTTGAAGAGATCTCTAGTCTTTCCCATTCTATAGCTTTCCTCTATCTCTTTGCATTGATCACTGAGGAAGGCTTTCTTATCTCTCCTTCCTATTCTTTGGAACTCTGCATTCAAATGGGTATATCTTTCCTTTCATTCTTTGCTTTTCGCTTCTCTCCTTTTCACAGCTATTTGTAAGGCCTCCTCAGACAGCCACTTCACTTTTTTGCATTTCTTTTTCTTGAGGATGGTCTTGATCCCTGTCTCCTATACAATGTCACAAACCTCCATCCATAGTTCATCAGGGACTTTGTCTATCAGATCTAGTCCCTTAAATCTATTTCTCACTTTCACTGTATAATGGTAAGGGATTTCATTTAGATCATACCTGAATGGTCTAGTGGTTTTCCCTACTTTCTTCAATTTAAGTCTGAATTTGGCAATAAGGAGTTAATGATCTGAGCCATAGTCAGCTCCTGGTCTTGTTTTTGCTAACATCTATTTCTGCTTTATTGACTATGTCAAAGCCTTTGACTGTGTGAATCACAAAAAACTGTGGAAAATTCTGAGAGAGATGGGAATACCAGACCACCTGACCTGCCTCTTGAGAAATCTGTATGCAGGTCAGGAAGCAACAGTTAGAACTGGACATGGAACAACAGACTGGTTCCAAATAGGAAAAGGAGTATGTCAAGGCTGTATATTGTCACCCTGCTTATTTAACTTCTATGCAGAGTACATCATGAGAAACGCTGGACTGGAAGAAACACATGCTGGAATCACAGGAAGCAACAGTTAGAACTGGACATGGAAAAACAGACTGGTTCCAAATAGGAAAAGGAGTATGTCAAGGCTGTACATTGTCACCTTGCTTATTTAACTTACATGCAGAGTATATTTAACTTATATCCAGAGTACTGGAAGAAACACAAGCTGGTATCAAGATTGCTGGGAAAATGTCAATAACCTCAGATATACAGATGACACCACCCTTATGGCAGAAAGTGAAGTGAAACTAAAGAGCCTCTTGATGAAAGTGAAAGAGGAGAGTGAAAAAGTTTGCTTAAAGCTCAACATTCAGAAAACAAATATTATGGCACCTGGGCCCATCACTTCATGGGAAATAGACGGGTAAACAGTGAAAACAGTGTCAGACTTTATTTTTTGGGGCTCCAAAATTACTGCAGCTGGTGATTGCAGCCATGAAATTAAAAGATGCTTACTCCTTGGAAGAACAGTTATGACCAACCTAGACAGCATAGCAGAGAAATTACTTTGCCGACTAAGGTCCATCTAGTCAAGGCTATGTTTTTTCCAGTAGTCATGTATGAATGTGAGTTGGCCTGTAAAGAAGGCTGAGCACCGAAGAATTGATGCTTTTGAACTGTGGTGTTGGAGAAGACTCTTGAGAGTCCCTTGGACTGCAAGGAGATCCAACCAGTCCATTCTGAAGATCAGCCCTGGGATTTCTTTGGAAGGAATGATGCTAAAACTGAAGCTCCAGTACTTTGGCCACGTCATGTGAAGAGTTGACTCATTGGAAAAGACCCTGATGCTGGGAGGGATTGGCGGCAATAGGAGAAGGGGATGACAGAGGATGAGAGGGCTAGATGGCATCACTGACTCCATGGGTGTGGGTCTGAGTGAACTCTGGGAGTTGGTGATGGACAGGGAGGCCTGGCGTAATGTGAAGAGTTGACTCATTGGAAAAGACCCTGATGCTGGGAGGGATTGGTGGCAATAGGAGAAGGGGATGACAGAGGATGAGAGGGCTAGATGGCATCACTGACTCCATGGGTGTGGGTCTGAGTGAACTCTGGGAGTTGGTGATGGACAGGGAGGCCTGGCGTGCTGTGATTCATGGGGTCACAAAGAGTCGGAGACGACTGAACGACTGAACTTAACTGATGTGCCTATAATTCTAATAGCATTGTACATGTATACTAGACTTGAACATCCATAGTGGATGATGAAAACCAGGTTTCTCTCTGTTGCAGTATGAGTTTATGGCTAAAGTAATCTGAGGAAATTATATTAATCCATGTAGTAATGAATCAGAGATGGAGATATCATTATGAGTTCATACTTATCTCAATATAGATACAGATTGGTTACACATAGAAATATTTATAGAAATACATAAGTAACCAAGTTAGTGTATACATATATACACTGAATTTGTCAGCTGTGAGGGCCTATAAAAATTGACATCTTGACGTAAAAACAAGGTGTAGCTAGCTAAAGTTGGTTTACAATACCATTCTCTAATCTAGGAGAAATGGCTGATTTTAGTACTGGGGCAGGTAATATACAAGATTACTGCTGCTGCTAAGTCACTTCAGTCCTGACCGACTCTGTGCAACCCCATAGACGGCAGCCCACCAGGCTCGACGGGCTGCCATTTCACAAGATTAGTTACTCAAAAATAGCTAAAATGTAAATTGATAAGAGTATGTTGCTGATGCAAGTCGCTTCAGTCATGTTCGACTCTCTGTGACCCCATAGACAGCAGCCCACCAGCGCCCCCCTCCCCGCACC
>SJXQ01010450.1:0-28671 GCA_006408695.1 Aepyceros melampus
TCGATGACTCAAATTGCCCTGCCATCTGAGTTTGCTACATGACCCTGTCACGGGTGGGATTCCTCATGCTGGCTCCCGACACACTATATAATCATAAGTGATTTGATTTAGGTCATACCTGAATGGTCTAGTGGTTTTCTCTACTTTCTTCTATTTAAGTTTGAATTTGGAAATAAGGAGTTCATGATCTGAGCCACAGTCAGCTCCTGGTCTTGTTTTTGTTGACTGTATAGAGCTTCTCATCTTTGGCTGCAAAGAATATAATCAATCTGATTTTGGTGTGGACCATCTGGTGATGTCCATGTGTAGAGTCATCTCTTGTGTTGTTTGAAGAGGGTGTTTGCTATGACCAGTGCATTCTCTTGGCAAAACTCTATTAGCCTTTGCCCTGCTTCATTTCATATTCCAAGGCCAAATTTGCCTGTTACCCCAGGTGTTTCTTGACTTCCTACTTTTGCATTCCAGTCACCTATAATGAAAAGGACATCTTTTTTGGGTGTTAATTCTAAAAGGTCTTGTAGGTCCTCATAGAAACATTCAATTTCAGCTTCTTCACCGTCACTGGTTGGGGCACAGAGTTGGATTACTGTGATATTGAATGGTTTGCCTTGGAAACGAAAAGAGATCATTCTGTTGTTTTTGAAATTGCAACCAAGTACTGTATTTTGGACTCTTTTGTTGCCCATGATGGCTACTCCATTTCTTCTAAAGGATTCCTGCCCCTAGTAGTAGATATAATGATCATCTGAGTTAAATTCACCCATTCCAGTCCATTTTAGTTTGCTGATTCCTAGAATGTCAACATTCACTCTTGTCATCTAAGCATCACCATAAACAAAGCTACTGGAGGTGATGGAATTCCAGTTGAGCTATTTCAAATCCTGAAAGATGATGATGTGAAAGTGCTGCACTCAATATACCAGCAAATTTGGAAAACTCAGCATGGCCACAGGACTGGAAAAGGTCAGTTTTCATTCCAATGCCAAAGAATGCTCAAACTACTGCATAATTGCACTCATTTCACATGTTAGTAAAGTAATGCTCAAAATTCTCCAAGCCAGGCTTCAGCAATACGTGAACCGTGAACTTTCAGATGTTCAAGCTGGTTTTAGGAAAGGCAGAGGAACCAGAGATCAACTTGCCAACATCCACTGGATCATGGAAAAAGCAAGAGAGTTCCAGAAAAACATATATTTCTGCTTTATTGACTATGTCAAAGACTTTGACTGTGTGGATCACCACAAACTGTGGAAAATTCTGAAAGAGATGGTAATACCAGACCACCTAACCTGCCTCTTGAGAAACCTATATGCAAGTCAGGAAGCAACAGTTAGAATGGGACATGGAACAACAAACTGGTTCCAAATAGGAAAAGAAGTATGTCAAGGCTGTATATTGTAACCCTGCTTATTTAACTTATATGCAGAGTACATCATGAGAAACCCTGGGCTGGAAGAAGCACAAGCTGCAATCAAGATTGCCTGGAGAAATATCAATAACCTCAGATATGCAGATGACACCTCTTCTTATGGCAGGAAGTGAAGAGGAGCTAAAGAGCCTCTTGATGAAAGTGAAAGAGGAGAGTGAAAAAGTTGGCTTAAAGCTCAACTTTCAGAAAACTAAGATTACGGCATCTGGTCCCATCACTTCATGGGAAATAAATGGGGAAACAGTGGAAACAGTGTCAGGCTTTATTTTGAGGGGTTCCAAAATCACTGCAGATGGTGACTGCAGCCATGAAATGAAAAGACACTTACTCCTTGGAAGGAAAGTTATGACCAACCTAGACAGCATATTAAAAAGCAAAAACATTATTTTGTCAACAAAAGTCCGTCTAGTCAAGGCTATGGTTTTTCCAACGGTCATATATGTATGTGACAGTTGGACTGTGTAGAAAGCTAAGTGCCGAAGAATTGATGCTTTGGAATTGTGGTGTTGGAGAAGACTCTTGAGAGCCCCTTGAACGCAAGGAGATCCAACCAGTCCATTCTAAAGGAGATCAGTCCTGGGTGTTCTTTGGAAGAGTGATGCTAAAGCATCACTCCAGTACTTTGGCCACCTCATGCGAAGAGCTGACTCATTGGAAAAGACTCTGATGATGGGAGGGAATGGGGGCAGGAGGAGAAGGGACGACCGAGGATGAGATGGCTGGATGGTATCACTGACTCAATGGACGTGAGTCTGAGTGAAGTCTGGGAGTTGGTGATGGACAGGGAGGCCTGGTGTGCTGTAGTTCATGGGGTTGCAAATAGTCGGACATGACTGAGCGACTGAACTGAACAGGAGACAGGAATCAAGACCATCTCCAAAAAAAAAGAAATGCATAAAAGCAAAATGGCTGTCTGGGAAGGCATTGTAAATAGCTGTGAAAAAAATAGAAGCCAAAAGCAAAAGAGGAAGGGAAAGATATACCCATTTGAATACAGAGTTCCAAAGAATAGCAAGGAGAGATAAGAAAGTCTTCCTCAGTGATCAGTGCAAAGAAATAGAGGGAAACAAAAGAATGGGAAAGACTAGAGATCTCTTCAAGAAAATTAGAGGATACCAAGGGAACATTTCAGGCAAAGATGGGTACAATAAAGGACAGAAATGGAATGGACCTAACAGAAGCAGAAGATATTAAGAAGAGGTGGCAAGAATACACAGAAGAACTATACAAAAAAGTTCTTCATCACCCAGTGATCACATGATGGTGTGATCACTCACCTAGAGCCAGATATCCTGGAATGTGAAGTCACGTGAGCCTTAGGAAGCATCACTATAAACAAAGCTAGTGGAGGTGATGGAATTCAGTTGAGCTATTTCATATCTGAAAGATGAAGCTGTGAAACTGTTGGACTCAATATGCCAGCAAATTTGGAAAACTCAGCAGTGGCCACAGGACTGGAAAATGCCAGTTTTCATTCCATTCTGAAAGAAAGGCAGTGGCAAAGAATGTAGGAGAGATAGATGTTAACAAGTGACTGTATGTGTTAGAAATGGAATAATTGGAATATATACAAGGAAAGAATAAGCATTCTTTTTTGCCACCCCAAACCTTAGGAAGCATCACTATAAACAAAGCTAGTGGAGGTGATGGAATTCAGTTGAGCTATTTCATATCTGAAAGATGAAGCTGTGAAACTGTTGGACTCAATATGCCAGCAAATTTGGAAAACTCAGCAGTGGCCACAGGACTGGAAAATGCCAGTTTTCATTCCATTCTGAAAGAAAGGCAGTGGCAAAGAATGTAGGAGAGATAGATGTTAACAAGTGACTGTATGTGTTAGAAATGGAATAATTGGAATATATACAAGGAAAGAATAAGCATTCTTTTTTGCCACCCCAATTTACAAATCAAGCAATTGAAAAAGGATTTTTACCCATCAAGAAAAATTATCAAAATCTTGAAATATGACAAAAGCTGAGAGTAAATTTAACAATTCAGTTTCCAGAAGAAAAAAAAAAATTCTTTTTGTGCTATTAGTTTAGATTTTGGGGCTGAAAGTGCTAAAAATACAAATCCAAATTATTTTAAACAAAAGTGACAAATGTTGAGAAAATTAGAAGGTTTCTCTGGGCCTGAGAGAAGCAGATGACCGTGTAGTCTCAAATACCATTCAGAATTTCTTTCCATCTCCCCTTCTACTTTCTGTATGTCTGTTTCTGTCTCTCCGTTGGGCTTCTTTCATGAAACCAAAACTAGGCCTACTGGTACCTCAAAATTTATGTTTCAAATTCTTTACAGAGAGAAGGTCTGGCATTTGCACTTCCTAATTTGAATAAAAAATCTAGAAAACCATGATTCCAATGAGAGTGGGGTTATCATCTTTGTGGTCTGAAATATCACGCCATTAAAAATGTGGTCTTCACACCAGAACCTGATTGGTCTGGGAGAAAATGATTTCTTAGAAGGAAGAAAGTACACTTTCCAGAAGAAGGGCAAGCTATGTACGATTAGAAAAAGTAACACCTTGCCACTGTATTATTTTGCTTTAAATCTGATCCATCCTTTTTACATATTTTGTGAATCTTGCCCTCAGCTCTTGCCCCATTCAATCTTACTGCAAGTCCTCACTATCTAGCTCTACCCACACTACATGAACCTGCTTTAAAAGTCAGGTTGTGGAACAAGATGCCAATACACCTTCTATATTCTGTGTACCTTGGGAGTGTTAGTTAAGAAAGAGATCACAAAGGACTGAATTGCCCCAGAGAGAGAAACCAAGAAGCCAATACTGGAGGAGCTAGTCAAACATGGAGGAAGTGGAGTACAATGACACATTCACTCATTAAAGAGGCATTTTAAGTGATCTAGGGAACACAAAACCCTCTCAACAAATATTAGGAGTAATCAACTTTCTTTGCCAAGTATAACCTCTGTGTGCTTCTGATAATATATTACATTTAATCATTTTTCCCTTTTACACATAATGGCACATTAACCACAAATAGAATAGCAGTGATTATCTTCCCAATGAAATGTGGAGTAAAAACAATTTCTGCAATCCCAGTGCCTTGTTTATCTATAATAAGACAAGCGCATGTGGATCCATGTGTGTTGAGGAGGGGCAACAGGCAATGTCAATCAATTGTATTCATAAACACAGCTCAGAGGCAGACCCTGCATAATTTAGACTCTCCCTTGGCTTGCTGTTTCTGCAAGCAGGCATGCTTATGTTGCATTACCATTTTGATTGAATGAACAGGGTCAATAACGTCACTTTTTCTCATCCAAGGAAAGAAAATTATTCTGAATCCAATCATCAATCAATGGATGTAATCAGTCTGTTTAAAACACCTTGGATTCTCATGCAATTGTCTATTCTTAGCAAGACATTGTAAAAGACATAGTTTGGGCTGACTTGTTAATATTACTATGGCATGACTAACTTGTTCAAAGGCCACCTAGGATTCAATATGTGCTCTGCTATTAACAAGATTATGGCAAGGGATTCATCTGAGAAGTTATAGAGTCTGCACTCTGAGACCTCTAGTATCTGCATTCATTTGCATATAATTTTTATCCATTACTTTGCTATACCATACAGCTACACTATTTTTCTATAATTTCTGGAGGTTAATGGCTTTTTCTCCCCCTCTAAATTCAAAGTCAACATAAACTGACACTAAAGTCAAGAAAATGTGCTTTTCAGAGTGCTGTAACAACAGTTGGCAGTCTGTACATTGTGAAAAATGTATTTGATCAAGGAACTTTTGCTAGCAGCATGCCAGTGGATCCACGCTGATTTCCTTAAGAAATAAAGAAATTAATCCTCATCTTCCATTTAGGGACAGAAAACAGTATCTGTTGTATCTTGCACCATACAAATCTCTGACTTAGACTTCACTCAGCCTTTCGTGCAAGTAAATATAATTACTGAGCAAAAGAGAGGAACAAAAGAGCAGATTTTCAATCTCTTCCTGAATGGCCAGAATCATCAGCAGGCAGCTGGAGATGAGTGGATTTCAATTGCAGCTATCATGTTCCTGAATCCTGACTAGGCACAAGTGTGGGGGAGACTGGGTCTGTGGGGCATGATTGAGTGATATGGCCAGGCAAGCTCACCCAGCACTGTTTGGATGTCTGCTCCTGGAACAGTCAGTAGCTACTTCCTTATCTTCCTTTCAACCGCTGTATACATGCTTTCTGTCTCTTAAATGTCGCCAGGGTAACAGTATTTTTAAAAACTTGTCAACTGAGCATCTCAATATTGGATAAAAAGGCTACATATATTAAGTCATTTTTAAAGCATACTGTGCTGTGTGTTGTGCTTAATCGCTCCGTTGGTCCCACTCTTTGTGACCTCATGGACTGTAGCCCACCAGGCTCCTCTGTCCATAGGTATTCTCCAGGCAAGCATACTGGAATGGGTTGCCATGCCCTCCTCCAGGAGCTCTTCCCAACACAGGGATTGAACCCAGGTCTCCTGCATGGCAGGTGGATTCTTTGCCATCTGAGTAAGCGGGAAGCCCATAACACTGCAGTGGGTATCCTATCCCTTCTCCAGGGGATCTTCCTAACCCAGGAATCCAACTGGGGTTCCTGCATTGCAGGCAGATTCTTTGCCAGCTGAGCTACCAGAGAAGCCCCAAAGCATACTAAGGCAGAGGTAAAGAAGGGCAAAACTCAGATGTCCTAAATGTTGAAAGCCATTGGTGATCTAGCACTGGAGTCAGAACAGAGTCAGTCTGAGGACATCTAATACATGAGGGCCTAAATTCAGCTTTCAATTGTGAAAAAATACAAATAACATAAAAACATGCCATTTTAACCAGTTTTAAGTGTACTATTTTCCATCACCCAAAACAGAAACTCTTTCAGCCTTTAAGCATTCACTCCTCATTACCCTCTCCTCCAGTTCGTATGTGTGTGTGTGTGTGCATGCTCAGTTGTGCCTGACTCTTTGCAAGGACTGCAGTCCGCCAGGCTCCTCAGTCCGTGGGATTTTTCAGGCAAAGATACTGGAGTATTTTTGATACTCCAGTTTCTTTGCCATTTACTGGAGTGGATTGCCATTTTCTCTTCCAAGGGATCTTCCTGACTCAGGGATCGAACCCATGTCTCCTGTGTCTCCTGCATTGCAGGTGGATTCTTTACCTCTGAATAACCTATAATTTACTTTTTATTTCTATGAATTTGTCTATTCTAGATATTTCATGTACATGGACTCAAACAACATTTGTCCTTTTGTGACTGACTTATTAAAATTTGCATACTGTTTTCAAGGTTTACCCATGTTGCAGCATGTGTCAGAACCTCATTCCTTTTTAAGCTAAATGATATTCCATATGTATGTGTGTACCACATTTTGTTTATCCATGTATATGCTGATGAATACTTAGGTTGCTTCCACTGTTTAGCTATTGTGAATAACACTTCAATGAATGCTAGTGTAAAAGTATCTGTTCCAATCTCCATTTTCAATGTTTTTGGATATACATCTATAAGATACTCAGAGTTTTAATGACCCATATCCAAGCAAGAGAAAGTAGGCATAACCTGGAGCCCCAATATCTGGGAGGAGCTTGGATTAGGGAGTCCCTAGTAAATCTGAGGCCACCAAGGGCAATATCCTCAGTAAGTGAAATGGGAACCAAAAAATTCCTCCTGCAGAAGGCTTGCTGCATAGATCTTGGTTGTGAATATATGAGACACAGAGGAAAAGAAAAAGTAAGAATTCCTAAACCAGATTCCTGGGTCATATGGACATGTGGCTGCAATTAACACTACTCATGTGGTCTGAAAAAAATCTTAAGCTCAATGAAGACAAATACTTTCTTTGTTAACCAGAACTTTTCAAAATATGTGAACTAACAATAAGAAATCATTAAACAAGTGTAGAAACAATTCATATACAAATAAAGTCAGCAGAAAGACACAACTTATAAAATCAACCCAAAAGGCTATAGGTATTAGAAGTATCACATATGTTCCAGATTACCTAAAAAGCAGAATTGAAGGAATTATCAAAAAAGCAAGCTGAGAAAAATGAAGAAAGAAAAAGTATAAAACTGAGGTGGAGATATAGAGGATATAAGAGTAATAAGGCCAAACATATTAAATGACAAAACAAGGGTAGAACACCAAAGAAAATGTAAGGAGAAATACTTAGAGATATTGTAGATAAGAATTTTCTGGAGTAGATTAAAGACAACAATCCTTAAATTCTAGGCAATCAACAAATCCAAAACAGAACAAAGAACAAGAAATCAATATTAAATTAAATCAGGACCTATCTTAATGAAGCTGTAGAGCCTCAAAGAGATAAAGGATAAAAATGAAAAATACATAGTTTACTTTTAGAAAAAGGACAATTAAAATGACAGTCAACTTTTAATCAACAAAAAATTGAAACCAGTTGCTGTGAGAAAGTAACCTTGAAGGTAGACTTATATAATCTTAAATAATATCTAAAAATGTTGAATGAAATAGATGCTTCAGCCCAGAGATAAATCCACACACCTATGAACACCTTATCTTTGACAAAGGAGGCAATATACAATGGATTAAAGACAGTCTCTTTAACAAGTGGTGCTGGGAAAACTGGTCAACCATTTGTAGAAGAATGAAACTAGAACAATTTCTAACACCATACACAAAAATAAACTCAAAATGGATTAAAGATCTAAACGTAAGACCAGAAACTATAAAACTCCTAGAGGAGAACATAGGCAAAACACTCTCTGACGTAAATCACAGCAGGATCCTCTATGACCCACCTCCCAGAATATTGGAAATAAAAACAAAAATAAACAAATGGGACCTAATTAAAATTAAAAGCTTCTGCACAACAAAGGAAACTATAAGCAAGGTAAAAAAAAGACAGCCTTTGGAATAGGAGAAAATAATAGCAAATGAAGCAACTGACAAACAACTAATCTCAAAAATATACAAGCAACTCATGCAGCTCAATTCCAGAAAAATAAACAACCCAATCAAAAAATGGGCCAAAGAAATAAATAGACATTTCTCCAAAGAAGACATACAGATGGCTAACAAACACATGAAAAGATGCTCAACATCACTCATTATCAGAGAAATGCAAATCAAAACCACAATGAGGTACCATTTCACACCAGTCAGAATGGCTGCGATCCAAAAGTCTACAAGCAATAAATGCTGGAGAGGGTATGGAGAAAAGGGAACTCTCTTACACTGTTGGTGGGAATGCAAATTAGTACAGCCACTATAGAGAACAGTGTGGAGATTCCTTAAAAAACTGGAAATAGAACTGCCTTATGACCCAGCAATCCCACTGCTGGGCATACACACCAAGTAAACTAGAACTGAAAGAGACACGTGTACCCCAATGTTCATCGCAGCACTGTTTATAATAGCCAGGACATGGAAGCAACCTAGATGTCCATCAGCAGATGAATGGATAAGAAAGCTGTGGTACATATACACAATGGAGTATTACTCAGCCATCAAAAAAATACATTTGAATCAGTTCTAATGAAGTGGATGAAACTGGAGCCTATTATAGTGAAGTAAGAGTGAAATAAGCCAGAAAGAAAAACACCAATACAGTATTCAGTTCAGTTCAGTTCAGTGCAGTCGCTCAGTCGTGTCCAACTCTTTGCGATCCCATGAATCACAGCATGCCAGGCCTTCCTGTCCATCACCATCTCCTGGAGTTTACTCAGACTCACGTCCTTCGAGTCTGTGAGGCCATCCAGCCATCTCATCCTCGGTCGTCCCCTTCTCCTCCTGCCCCCAACCCCTCCCAGCACAGAGTCTTTTCCAATCAGTCAACTCTTCGTAAGAGGTGGCCAAAGTACTGCAGCCTCAGCTTTAGCATCATCCTCTCCAAAGAAATCCCAGGGTTGATCTCTTTCAGAATGGACTGGTTGGATTTCCTTGCAGTCCAAGGGACTCTCAAGAGTCTTCTCCAACACCACAGTTCAAAAGCATCAATTCTTCTGCGCTCAGCCTTCTTCACAGTCCAACTCTCACATCCATACATGACCACAGGAAAAACCATAGCCTTGACTAGACGGACCTTAGTCGGCAAAGTAGTATCTCTGCTTTTGAATATACTGTCTAGGTTGGTCATAACTTTTCTTCCAAGGACTAAGCGTTTTTTAATTTCATGGCTGCAGTCACCATCTGCAGTGATTTTGGAGCCCCCAAGAATAAAGTCTGACACTGTTTCTACCGTTTCCCCTTCTATTTCCCATGAAGTGATGGGACCAGATACTAATGCATATATATGGTAACAATAACCCTGTATGCGAGACAGCAAAAGAAACGCAGATGTACAGAACAGACTTTTGGACATTGTGGGAGAGGGCGAGGGTGGGATGATTTGGGAGAATGGCATTGAAACATGTGTAATATTATGTAAGAAACGAATCGTCAGTCTAGGTTCGATGCAGGATACAAGATGCTTGGGGCTGGTGCACTGGAATAACCCAGAGGTATGGCATGGGGAGGGAGGTGGGAGGTGGGTTCAGGAGTGGGAACTTATGTACACCCTTGGAGGATTCATGTTGATGTATGGCAAAACCAATACAGTATTGTAAAGTAAAAAAATAAAAAAATTTAAAAAAAGAAATAGATGTTTTCAAACAAAACATGAGAGGTAACTTACAATAGACCTCCACAAATGGAACACATAAAGGAGAAAACAAAGAAAGAAACAGCATTATCTCAGAAGAAAAATCTAAGATGCAAGGAGGAATTGTGAAGAATGAATACCACATATTTTAAGCATACTCAAACGATCATTTTCTTTAAAACAAGAGAAAGTAAATATAAGAGAAACAGCAAAAGCAGGACAAAGATATGAAAATAACATGGCAGATATAAATTCAAATATATGAAATTAATACTCAATGTTTAAGCAACAGTTAGAACTGGACATGGAACAACAGACTGGTTCCAAATAGGAAAAGGAGTACGTCAAGTCTGTATATTGTCACTCTGCTAATTTATCTTATATGCAGAGTACATCATGAGAAACGCTGGTGTGGAAGAAGCACAGGCTGGAATCAAGATTGCTGGGAGAAATATCAAGAACCTCAGATATGCAGATGACACCACCCTTATGGCAGAAAGTGAAGAGGAGCTAAAAAGCCTCTTGATGAAAGTGAAAGAGGAGAGTGAAAAAGTTGGCTTAAAGCTCAACATTCAGAAAATGAAGATCATGGCATCTAGTCCCATCACTTCATGGGAAATAGATGGGGAAACAGTGGCTGACTTTTTTTGGGGAGCTCCAAAATCACTGCAGATGGTGATTGCCGCCATGAAATTAAAAGATGCTTACTCCTTGGAAGGAAAGTTATAACCAACCTAGGTAGCACATTCAAAAGCAGAGATATTACTTTGCCAACAAAGGTCCATCTAGTCAAGGGTATGATTTTTCCAGTGGTCATGTATGGATGTGAGAGTTGAACTGTGAAGAAAGCTGAGTGCCGAAGAATTGATGCTTTTGAACTGTGGTGTTGGAGAAGACTCTTGAGAGTCCCTTGGACTGCAAGGAGGTCCAACCAGTCTATCCTAAAGGAGATCAGTCCTGGTGTTCTTTGGAAGGACTGATGCTGAATCTGAAACTCAAACACTTTGGCCACCTCATGTGAAGAGTTGACTGATTGGAAAAGACTCTGATGCTGGGAGGGATTGGGGGCAGGAGGAGAAGGGACAACAGAGGATGAGATGGCTGGATGGCATCACTGACTCGATGGACATGAGTCTGAGTGAACTCCAGGAGTTGGTGATGGACAGGAAGGCCTGGCATGCTGCAATTCATGGGGTTGCAAAGAATCAGACACGACGAGCGACTGAACTGAACTGATTTACATGTAAGACACAAAATTCACCAAACTAGACTTGAAGAAGTCCACTTATATGTTGTGTTTAAGAGATATATTTAACGTTCTTCGGATGAAAAGAATTTATAAGCCTCTGGCAAAATTCATCATAAAACAGAAGGAAAGAAGATATACAAATAACTAATACTAGAATTGAAATTACTGATGCTACAAGAGATTTTAAAAGACAATAGTCTTAGTATTAAATATGAGTGCCAAAGAACTTGAAAATATAGGTTCGGTGAAGCTATTCTTAGGAAAATACAAATTATAAAATCTTGCTGAAAGAAGAATTTAAAATCTGAAAGTTTTTAAAACATTAACAAAATTCAATCAAAATTTTCCCACAAAAATAAAACCATCAGGTCTCCATGGGTTTACAGAAAAGTTCTAATAAAATTTCAAAGGACAGATAAGAGAAAGAAAGATACTTTTAGGACTTTGCACATTTTTAAAGAATACAAAAAATCTACTACCAAACTCTTTTTTATGAGGGTAGTAAAACCTTGACATCAAAACCAGTCAAGGACAATGAAAGAAAGAAATCTACGATATTCACGTAAATAGATGCAAATTTGTAAATATGTATAAAATTCAGCAACAAACTAAAAAATATAATATATCATGATCAAATTAGTGGTATCCAGGAATATACTTTTTCAAAAACTATAAATGTAATTATTTCACAATCATATTAAAGCAATATATATAATCACCTCAATTGCAAAAAAAATTCAAAAAAATTAACACTCCAATTTCATTTAAAAGAAAAAAAAGCTCCTAGCAAGTGTGAATAAAAGAAAACTGTCATATCATATCCTGACTATCTTAAAAATCTTTGCATAGACATAATTCTTAACATTGAAATATACCCACTATTGGCTTTTCTTTTCAACAGACATTTTAAACTTTGCCATAATGCAAACATAAACTGAAAGTATAATGATCTGAAAAGGGAAAAAAATTATACCATTATTGTAGACCATCGGCCACCTATACAGAATACCCAAAAGAATATATAGGTAAACCATTAGTATAAATAAGAGGAAACATTAATTACTTGTGTTTCTGGATGCACTTTTTAAAAACAGCAAGAAACAAATAACTAAAATTTTAAAGTATCCTCTTTTAAAATTGCAACAAAACTATAAAATATATAAGAATAAATCCAACAGAAGATCATAAATCTTTTATGCAGAAATTTGTATGGAATTTCTGGCACTACAGTGGTTAGGACTAATTGATTTCACTGCTGCAGGTTCAGGTTCAACCCCTGGTCTGGGAACTAAGATCTCACAAGTTGTGTGGTGGAAAAAAATAAAAATTTATAAAAACAAATTTACAAAATTATAAAGGACCTATGTAAGTAAAGAGAAAAATACGTTTTCATGGATATCAAGACTATATAGTGAGTGCAAAGATTCTGTCCAACTGATCTATAGCTCTGCTGCAATTCTAATCAAATGCTCAAAAGAGACCCAGAAACAAAATAGATAAACACATATAAAGAGAGTAAATATATTAATATGAAAGAGCTGACATTGCCCTTGGATTTTTTTCAGTTAATTTTGCTGGGAAAACTGTATTTCCATATTTTAAAAAAGAAAATGAATCCATTCTCTCAATCCCACCTTGATAAATTAGAAATGTAAATGTAAGTTGTTTATATTACAACAAAACTTTATAATATTTAGGAGAAAATCACTGAAAATATCTTTGTGACTTTAGAGTGGTGAGAATGTCTCAAATGATATACAGAAATGAACTAAGCCTAAGGCAAACATAATAAAAAATAGTTTTGAATACATTAAAATTATAAACGTAGAGAATGTGAATTAAACCCACACAAGATGTCATTTCACATCTTCCCAGCACAAGTTCAACCTGGGCCCCTGTCCCTTAGTGTTTATTACGACGAGAGATTTCGTGGGTCACAGGATACGTGCACACTGTTACCTTTTACCTATACCTGAGCTCAGGTTTGCAAAGTATGGCAAGATCCTCATTATGCCTGATATTTTCTAACTGTGAAACAGTGGAAGGTGAGTCATCACCAGTGTCAGTCCTTAAAAGAAGAGAGTCAATTTTTTTCTTCCATTCCTACTTTCCCCTGCATGTCACCCTTACATTCCTCCTCAGTCTAATCCATCTCTCTTGGTCATCAGTGCATGCACAGTGTCTTCTCTTGTCCTAAAAAATTTACTATCAGGAATGAGTTTGTTTTTAGACCTCTGTACCATGGGGTAATGGTGAGACTGAGTGTTGGATCTTACTGGATGCAGAAAGACAGGTAGGAAGACAATGAACAAGTTGTTAGACCTTTCCCAAAAAGCAACTTGCTCATAGCAGAGGGGAAGGTACCCAATTCTCTGCTTGGGACACAACTTCCTATTCTGAGTCCAGGTACAAAGAGTGGAGAGACTGAAGAGGCTTTATATTTGCTACTTTAAGCAATGAGCATTTAGTTGAATCAGGGTTCCACCTCACAGTTTTGTATATCACAGAGCGAGAAAATTCTCCTAGATTCCAACAACAGGTCAACTACCACTATGAGTTTCCATAGGTAATTGATCTTTGCTGGTGCCTCCTTATGTATTTTAGTGTAAAATCAGGAAAGACAGAGGGAGCGCATCAGAGCCTATAGCCTACTCTGCATACTCACTCTTGAAAGCAAAACCGTCAATGCACAGAGATGACTCCTGATCCAACCAGATTAATCCTGGTCCTAAAACTGGTCTTGGGGAAGAGTAAAGCATCAGGGCCACCTGCCAGCCTCCTCCTTTCTCATTCCACTTACTAACCACATGACATTGGTTTCACGGCCTTGTCACAAGGCCACAGATGCCCCTGATTCGTGGTCTTCACACTCTAAAGAACTTTAAACGTTTGGCAGACATTGATAAACAGAGTACCCTGCTCTGTTTTCCTCATCAGATGAATACCAAAACCCTTGTCAAGGTGACAGAGCTATTAAGTGTCTATTCACACAGCAATCAGAAATTGGAGCATCAATCAGTAATCATAAAGTCAGGGCATTTTCTCACAAAGTCAGGAATTCAGAGGGCTTTCATAAGCTAATCAGCAGGCATCAAATAGACAATCAATCTAATTAGCTGCTCACATTCGGATGGCAATCAAAGCAGCACAGGGCGCTTCATTAGTAATGATATTGAAAATTGTGATCTGTGCAGTATTCAGCTAGGAAATGAGTATCATTTTTTTGTAAATAGGTAAGGAGGATACGGCTGGCTGTGTGTGCTGTGTGCCGATTCAAAGATGCAGGCACCTGAAAGTAAACTAATGCCTACTTCTACTGTTCTGTTGGCCTAAATACAAGGGAGGTGGGGAGGGTCATTTTTCAATAAGTCTGACAACAGTGAATCAGTAAAGTGGGTGACATGACCCACCTCAGAGGAAAATCAAGACAGAGGGGAGTGAAGAGGATGTCAATAATCACAGAAATTTACTGTTTGTTTCTTTTTTAAGGGAAGTGCCGTTGCTTAGCTCTAAGTTCAACCCCTGTTTACCTTCAAAATCCAAAATGTTTCTACCATGTATGCCTTCTCTGGATAAAATTGGCACCAAAGCACTCCATGGTGGGGACCTTGAGAATCACCCTTCTTCAAGGTAAGAGCACTCCTCTACTTCCATCGTAAGCATCAGCCAGAGTGCCATTGGCCACACTGGTGGTAAAGGCCTTCTGAGATAGAGACTGTGTCCTCTTCCCTATCCAGGATGACAACTGTATATTACATATTTTTCCAGGCATTTTGAAGGTAATTAAAGAGACCAGCTCATCTTTTCTTTGGATAACACTGACACACACACACACACACAAAACCCCAAATTTTATGGCTTTCTGTTGTGTTACAAATCTTCATATTTTAGAATTTGAGAATTGAACAGAGGGAGGAACACTGATACATCACATGCCAGAAGAGCCTTCTGAAAAAAAGCTAGAGGCCAGGAGTTGGTTGCCTTCAAACTGGTATATTTCTAAATTGCCTGTGTTTCAAGAGAATGGATAGCCATTCTTAGTGAAGCTTAGAATAGCTTAAAAAAACAAACTCCCAACATTTGCTCAGTATAGTACACTTTCAGTCTCAATAAATCTCCTTGGTAAACATATGTTCATGAGTAATAGTAACAATATTCAGACAGCAAGCCATAGCATGTGCCCCACCAGACCCTAAGTAAGTTCCTTACAAGGGAAGTCTCCTGTCCCACATGTCTTGAGGCATCTCCATCAGGTTGGGGTGGAGGAATATCCACAGATTTAAACACCCCTCTCCTTCAAGTCTCAGCTCCGCGTCACTTCCTCTAAAGAGCCCCTGACCCTGCTCCACCTCTCCTGGTGGTCTATCTTCTTCTAACCTCATCCGTACTTTCAATTCCTATCTTTTAACTTCTACCTTCTAACCCCAACCTACAATGCTTTCTTATACATATTTATTTACATTTTTGAATCCCTCTATTAGACTGAAAGTCTCCTTAGAGCAAATAAGACTTTTGATTCAACTTTATAACCCCATTCACTAATATGTGTCTGATGAATAAATTAATGTTTTTTTTTTTTAATTAGTTTTGGTTTCTGTGAAAATTTGAGTTCTGTGAAAGGAAAGTCATTACAGGGATTTAGCAAGAACACCTAGTGCCCAGAAGGCTGTGTGAGATATTAAAGCTCACGTCTCCGTCTCCGAGGAGTTTCTGTGCCTGTGCGTGATAGATCACTCGTGGAGTCACACTGCAGGAAGTTTAATATGAGGGCTGGAGAGAACAAGCATTCAAAGGATGAAAAATCTGGTTTATGATCAAAAAAACTCCTAAGGGGTGTTCAAGGGGCTTGTTATAAAGAAAGAAAAGTTTAAAAGGCAGGGAAATAAATGAGGACATAGTATCTTAAGGGAGAGAGCAGAAACAGGTCTTTCTTTATACAAAGGAGAACACCAGAGTCTTAGAAAATGCATAGTAATTCCATTGAAGATATTTAAGCTTCTACATTCCAAGATAAAATTTTTCAGATGAAAAGTGCCATAAAGGAACTAGGAAATAAAATCCCTGTGAGCAAAGTAATTGTGCGTTTCATTTGTTTCCCCCCGCCCTTTTTGATGTCTTACGGCACAGAACACTTGATTACACAAAGTCTGGGCCCTGCTGTACCTGAAAATGGAATGAAGCAGTAGGAGTCTGGAGCCGGCGGGCACCGTAGCTGCAAACCCCAGTGGGCACCCCCACTGGTAGGCACTGAAGGAGGTGCTGCAGGGTCTGTGTCTGGCTTGTGCTTGGCTGCTTGTCATTACAGTGCAGCCTGAGATGAGCCACAGTTCACTGCTGCTCTGTGCAGGAAAACCTGGACGCTCTGCAGAGAATGCTGACGAGCAACTTCCCTGGAACACATGGAAGGGCTATTGCAAGAGATTTTCTGGGGTGCATGTTAGTTTGCTAGGGCCGCCATGACAAAATATCACAGACTGGGTACCTTAAACAACAGAAACTTGTTCTTTCACAGTTCTGGAAGCTAGAAATCCATGATCAATATATGGGAAGGGCTGGTGTTTCCAAAGCCTCTCTTCTTGGCATGCAGATGGCTGAATTTTCTCTGCGTCCTCAGATAGCTCTTCCTCTGTGCACACGGGTCTCTGTGTCCAAATCTCTGCTTGTAAGGACACTAGTTTTATTAGACTATTGACTGCATTTTAACTTAAGGTTAAAGGTCCTCTTTAAAGATCCTATCTTCAATACAGTCACATTCTGAGGTACTAGAGGTTAGGAACTCAACACTGAATTTTGGGAGATCACAATTGAACCTGTAACAGGGAAAGGTAGCTGCCCCTCAACTGCCATCTGCAAAATGTATTCAGAGTATTCTTCTGTATTCTTCTCAGAGTACCTTATCTCAATGATCCAATAACAGAAAACAAAGGCTAATATTTTTAGACAGCTGACTATTTCCAGGAACGACTGCAAGCACCCTGAATGAGTTAGTTCATAATTACAATAATCTTTTGAAGCATGTATGATTATTGGTCTCATTTTACTTGGGGGGTTCCAAAGTAGGTTTTTTTTTTAATGTTGCTCACTTTTTAAAAACAGCTTTAAGATATAATTGATATAAACTGGTCCATGATTAGAGTATATAATTTGATCATTTTTGTGATATGTTCACATCTGTGAATTCATTATGCAGTGAAAAATTTCTTCCTGCCCTTTGTAATCCTCCCCCACTGCCCCTTCCCACAATCCAGACACCTCATCTCCAGGCAACCAGGGTTCACTTTCTATAACTATAGTGTTGCTTGCATTTCACAGCATTTTATCAGGATGGAATTTACAGTATGCTCTCTTTTCTGACCTCTTTCCCTCAGTATAATTGTTTATAGACTCACCATCTTCCCAATATAATACAACAGATTGGGCATGCTCTTGTCTTAATGTTGAGAAACCATCCTTTATTGTGTTTGGAATCTCTTCTATGTTATCTTCAAGTTTTATCTCATTGTTCCTTAGAAATTCTAAACAGCTATTCTTTTTTCCAATAATATCACCACAAATCAAAAAGGGTTAGATCTACACCTATTAGCAAACATAGTAACCAGGAACCAAGAGTACTTATAATATAACTGGGAAAAAGTATGCTTTAGTTTTCAAATACCATGCATGAGCTATGGAGCTAAAGGATTTGGTGTAGGGTTTTCATATCTGTATGTTCTTATTAATAACATAAAATCTTCTTTCCTGACTCTGTTTAAAATCACTGTATTTTTCTTTTTCTGTCTGCAGTGCAATTTAACCTCCTACTTGAATACAGAACATAATTCAATTGACAGATGTGTTTATACCACACGAAACACAATTCTTAAATCATTAGCAAATGAATGGCTGCAATATTCCCAGGGTGCTCTCTACTCTCCTGCAAACTCAAAGCAACTGTGGCTACTTATTAATATATGGATCCCCAATGCCTTTTTGAGACATTTAAAAGCTGGTTGATGTGAGAGGGATCTAATGGAAAATTCACAGAGAAATTTCAGAAATTTTCACAGAGAAAATTCAGGGCCAAGATAATACCCAAGTCTCCTGACTCTAAAGTCTATGCTGCACGGAGAGTGGGACCAACAAAAAATCAACTGAAGCTGGGCATCTGCTCTCTTGATTGAGCTACAATTAGGAGCCAACCAGTCTTAGTTCCTTGTTATAAGAAACTATTGTTCTGCCACATGAGCTCTCTCAGTACTTCAAGTATTGTATTTTTCCCTTAGAAACTGTTTTTTTTAATAAAATACACTTTTCCATTATTTCATTTTTCAATGCAAATTTATCCATATTTCTAATAATAGTAAAATTTCCATAAAAGTGACTCTTTAAAAAATCATCTTAATTGCAGGAAAGGACTGAAAAGATAGTAAGAAACTATAAAGCCAAAATGTAGGGGAAACAGCAATCCTGAGTGGTAACCAAGAATTGCTGCTCTGGCCTCCAGCCATCAACTACATGAACAGCCTCCCATTTCACTAGCAAATTAAGGGTAAAGATAATGTTATAACCTCATATGGCACAGGAGAACGTATTTAACAAAATTCAGTATCCATTCATAATAAAGATAAAGTCTTTAAGCAAGCTAGGTAAGGAAGGGAACTTATAAATCTATTAAAGATAATGTCAATACACAAAAAACTTGCAGCAATATCAGAAACAAAACAAGGCTTTACTCTTTCCCACCTTCTGCCCATATACAGGACAAGAAGTCAGGAAACAAAAAAGTAGAGGGTAAAAAAGGAAAAAATAAAATTATCATAATTCACAGATGGTTTCATCTTGTTAAATTTCCTGAGTTTATCAAGTTTTCTATATATGAGATCAATACACAAAAATCATTTTTACTTCAGCAAACCAACAATAATTAAAAGTAATTCAAACAGTATATATAGTAACACTAAAAATGTAAAACAGAAAGTATTAATTAACTGACCAATGTGCCATATTCCTACAAATCAAATAATAAAATTTACTGATACGCCTTAATAAGAGTTAAATAAAGAAGATACATGTTGACAGGCAGGAAGACAGGAAGATCCCATATTTAAAGCTGTCAATTCTTCCCAAATAAATCTAAAGACTCAATCTATTAACAAAATCATTGAAGGAATGATGCTAAAACTGAAGCTCCAGTACTTTGGGCACCTTATGAGAAGAGTTGACTCATTGGAAAAGACCCTGATGCTGGGAGGGATTGGGGGCAGGAGGAGAAGGGGACGACCGAGGATGAGATGGCTGGATGGCATCACAGACTCGATGGACGTGAGTCTGAGTGAACTCCGGGAGTTGGTGATGGACAGGGAGGCCTGGCGTGCTGCGATTCATGGGGTCACAAAGAGTCGGACACGACTGCGCGACTGAACTGAACTGAACATTTAAAATCCAGGAAGTCTGCCCAAGTATATAACTTGACAAGTCAGCTGAACAATTTCTATGAAAATGAAAAGAAATAGACAAGATCCACTTAAAGAAGAACAAAGTGGGAAGACTTGCTTTCCAGATATCATGTCATATTATTAAGCTTTGATAATGAGAAAAGGCAAAAAGACAAAGGCAAAGAACAGAGAACCTGGAAGGGGATCTATCCACACATGAACACTTGATTTATACAGGGTGAAACTGCAGAACTGTAGGGCAGAGACAGATTTTCAATAAATGTTTCTGAGATAATTGAATAATCTATAAGGAAAATAAAATAAAATTAGAATCTACTTCATACCATATAGAAGATATTAACTTCAGGTAGACCATAAACCTAAATAAATGGAAAAGGAAAAGCAGTATAACTTCTTGTCAATAGAGAAGAATATCTTTATAAATTTGGGTATAAATTGATTTCTTAAATAAAACAAAAATATATTAACTATAAATAATGACAAGTACCAATATAATAAAATTAAAATGATCTGTTCCTTAAAAGATGCCATAAAAACAAGCCACAGACTATATTTTTCACACATATAAACAAAGGACTATTATTTAAAATACATAAAGATTTCCTACAAAGACAAGAAAAATAGGCAAGTGTTCTAAAAAGACATATTATTAAAGAGGAAAGTTAAATGGCCAATAAAGATATAAAAGTATGTTCAACCTTATTAATCATTAAAGAAATTAAAACTAAAAGTGGCACCACTTTACAGACAGTAGGTCAGCTAAAATGTAAACTGCTGATAATACCAAGTGTTGGTAATGATGGGAGCAAATGGAACTTGTACACAGCTGATGGGAATGTCAATTGTTTTAACCAGTTTGGAAAACTGACAGTATTTCTATGGCTAAGTCTGCACATTCCCTGAGATCCTGTAATTCTATCCCTAAGTATATCACCAACAATCTTACATATACATGTTCACCAAAAAACATAGACAATAATTTTACAGCAGAATTATGTGCCAGAGCCAATAACCAGAATACAAAAAGATCATAAGGTTTTCATTAAAAGAGCACAAAATATCAACAAAAATGAAAGGATCATAGTTACCCATAACCAACATGGATAAATCTTACAAACATAACATTAAATGAAGGAATAAAGATAGAAAATAGCATGCACATTATAATTACATTTACATAAAACAAAAAAATAGACTATATTGTTTAGTGATACATGGTCAAGAAAATGTCATTCTTACTCTAAATGAGGGGGGAGGATGAATACTGACTGTGAAGGGGCATGACGGCTTGAGGGGAGCTGATCTTGTTCTATTTCTTGATGCACATAGTGCTTACAAGTGAGTATAGTCTGTGACTTGTTTGTATAATATTAAACAACATTTTCAAGTTTAAGAAATCCTTTTTCATTCCAATCAACAACTACTTTTGACACTTACGTATTGAATTTAACTGCCACACAACTTGTCTGGGGCTATCTACGTTGAAAACGTAGTCCTCTGACGTTCTGCATGATGTCTTATAATTCATGTTGGTATGATATTTATCTCTGTGAGTTCTTGGGTGGAACTGCTAATTAAACTTCATGTTTCATTCATTCATGCAATTAGATTCCACCCAATGGGATGCAAGTTTTTGTTTATGTTACATGGAACATAGACTCTTTTGATCTGCATTCTCTGTGGTTTATCTTATATTCTAGCTCAGGAAATAATCTCTTTCTCAATCTTGATTTGTTCCAATTGTTTTGACTCTTCCTTAGAAGAAATGATCATATTAATTTTAGGCCTGGGATCACTCCTTTCTCTTCTATCTTCTCTCATAGTATTATCCTTTATTTATAAATTTCTACCTAGCAGATCCATCTAATAGGGTCTCTCAAATATATACTCCACGTTATTACATCTGTTTCTATAGTATCAGTTCTCTACTGCCTCTGTAGTGAATTTTTGTTTCTGCTATTTTCCTTCCAATTTTCTCATAATCATTTCTTGCTCTTACCTGTTTTTTCTTCAAATCTCCTTTCTCTTTATTTTCTGTCCATATGTTACCTCTTAACTGTTTTCAAATATAGGAGCACAAATGCCAGGTTTTGTTGCATTTGATTTAAATATTTTAAATGATTTCCTTCTGTATCTTCTAATTAACAATCTTTCTAAGAATGTCTTTTCAATCGAAGGATGATCTTTCCTTCCTGGCTATGTAGTTCATTGTCACAGACTTCATGCAGGTCTTCTTCTGTGCCTCCTTGGGTGAGGAACTATCTTCCTAGGTTTAACATTCCCTAAAAATCATGATATGCGTAACTTCTCTCATTATCGAACTGCTGGATGTACAATGATATGAAAGTCTTTTGTAAACATCTCAATATTTTTCTTAATCCCACTGGTTTGGTATATTTATCAACATGTTGTTATGCTATATGTTGATTCTATATGTACTAAACTGAACTTCCCATGATGCACTGCCACTAATGTTTTTCCTAACTCAATCCTGTAAATAGCACTTTTCTTGAAGGTTCATGACTCCCAAAATACAGCATGCTTTCCCTTCTTCACATACCTCATACAATTGTATTTTTAAAACTTCAGTGTTTTACTAGATGTTAAAAGGAAACAATACAGGTGTGGGTTGGAGATGAAGTAGGGATATAAAGAGAAAGTGGGAAGTGAGAAAGAATAGCTTCTTACCTATCTTAACATAAGGCTTCCCCGGTGGCTCAGACGGTAAAGCATCTGCCCACAATGCGGGAGACCCGGGTTTGATTCCTGGGTCGGAAGATCCCCTGGAGAAGGAAATGGCAATCCACTCCAGCACTCTTGCTTGAAAATCCCATGGACGGAGGAGCCTGATAGGCTACAGACCATGGGGTCGCAAAGAGTCAGACGCGACTGAGCAACTTGACTTGACTTGACTTATCTCAACATACGCTACACACACACACAGCTGTCATGCAGTGGAGAGAGATTTCCAGTCAGTAAAGAGCTTGTGCTTCTAATCAGGAGGACAGAGAATACAAGGAGGAGGGAGGGAATTGGAATGGGCAGATTTCTCCTGAGCCTAGACAATGGACCATCGATTACACTTTAATCCAGTTCAATCAACCTAATGGTAGAAATTCCTTCTAGATTTGGCAGCAGACTTACTGCCAATCTTAATTTATCTTGTTGTGAGTTAGTAGCAATTCAAACAGAAACCAGAAGTCCCTTGACTTAAATATTGTTTTTTGGGTTTTTTAAAAAATATTTATTTATTTGGCTCTGCCAGGTCTTAATTGTGGCACATGGGATCTTTAGCTGCAGCATGTGAACGCTTAATTGTGGCATGTTAAGATCTAGTTAGTATGTGGGGTCTAGTTCCCTGACCAGGGGTTGAACCCAGTCCCTCTGTATTGTGAGCACGGAGTCTTAGCCACTGGACCACCAGGGAAGTACCTTAAATATTGCTTTTTTGGTAAAACATTCATTTTTTTTAAAAATGTCAATTAACCTTATAAATTATGACATTCCAGGAACATGGCAGATTCAGCCAACAAAGCAAGAGTTCTGCTTACAGGAAAATGAAAGTATGATTATAACATAACATATGCTTGAACTCAAAGGAAAGAAAGGGGAATTTCTAAGTATCATAAAAAAGAGGAAACTTGGGCTTCCGTGGTGGCTCAGAGGTAAAAGTGTCTGCCTGCAACGCAGGAGACCTGGGTTTGATCCCTGATTCGGGAAGTTCCCCTGGAGAAGGAAATGGCAACCCACTCCAGTATTCTTGCCTGGAGAATCCCAAGGACGCAGCAGCCTGGTGGCTACAGTCCATGGGTCACAAAGAGTATATATATATATATATATAAAGAAAGAAAGCATAGCCATTGAGAAATCAAAACAACAGTGGCCCAAGTAATACCGCATGGTATAATGGACTACTGGACGTAGGAGTTACAGGGCTGGGCTTTAGAGCCCACATAAGGAGAGGATAGGTGATATTTCACGTATGTGAAGCAGGATGCTAAATCTAAGAAACCTTGGTGATAATGAGAATAGAAGTACACCCACTAGCTTAGACACCAAAGAGAGAAAATGCATCTTGGGAATGGTGTGTGAAAATATAAAAACACACAAGCCAAGCAATAACTGTACAATATCCATAATTAAAAGGTTAATTTTTGTTAAGCAACATAACCCATGTTGGGTAAAGTTGTAAACCCTATATTTTTTTCTATCAATATGATATTTATAGCTCAGAGTGATAAGTAAATCAAAACATTGGTTTAGACCTATAAAATCCCTGGATAACCTGGAAGTTAAAACAAAAACAAATAAACATAAAAACCCTTCATGGCAATATGTCTATAACCAAGGGTTTATGGGGCCAGATACCCTAAGCATAAAACAATGCACACAAACAGAAGAGTATAGCTAAACACACACACACAAGGAAATGATCACAAGGGAAATATTGATAAATAGATATATTCAATCCCCCAAAATTTTAGAGAGTAGAAAAACTAGACTCTAAAATAGTATGATCAAAGTAAACACAGAGACAAAAATAAAAAAAGGTATAAGGGAAAACTGTGTCTTATAGGGCCCAATGGAAAAGAACTAGCAGCTTTGAAAGTAAAGATTAAATATTACGTCTAGGAATTAAACACACAAACATATACACAATGTGTTTTCAGAGAAATTAAACATTCAGTAAGTAAGCAGAGCTGAAAACTGAACTAGGGAACTAGAAGTTCCCCACACTGATTAAAATATGGAAAATATTAAATAAAGCTTAGGAAATACAGATAGTAGAAGGAGACATCCAATTTATACTTAATGAATCTCTAACCAGGAGGTTAGACTGAACACTGAAAAGTCAGTATTATTAATAATCTCCTAGGATTTTACTGAATTGCTGAAAGGTAGAAATACACTGTACCCCAACACAGCATACTTTTTAAAATTCCACACATCTGGATTTTTAGACACACTGCCACAAAACCCCAAAGACAAGAAGAGAATCTTAGGAACAACCAAAGAAGAAAGGCAGAATATTTACAAAGAATTCACAATTCGATCTTTCATTAGCAAAAACAGAGATCAAAAGAAAATGAATTCATATTATCAAAATATAGGAAAATAATAATAATAAAGAGTTATATTCCCAGATTATCATTCAAGAGAGAACATTAGAAGGAATTCCTTGATGGTCCAGTGGTTAGGACTCTGCACTCTTAGTGCTGAGGGCCCAGGTTCAATGCCTGATCAGGAACTAAGACCCTGTAAGCTGTGCAAAGCAGCCAGAATAGAAAGAGAGAACAGAAGAGACATTTCAGACAGACTTACCAATTCACTGAACCTTACAGAAAGAAACAATAAAGGATGTACTTGACTAAGAATGAAGTTGAAGTCAGAAGGAAGAGTTTGATATATATATATATATCCCTCCATATTTTCTTTTCCATTCACATACTAACATATCTACTGGCATCAAATAATATATGCAGAGTATTTAATACGTAATAAGCATTCAACTAATGTAAGCTTTTAGGAGAAATATTTTTGAATTGTGTTTCTTAATCTTTAACTTCAGAACATATAAAAACACACAGGGGTTGCATATTGATCTTGGTGCTGGCCATACGGTTAAAGTCTCTTATTATTTCTAATAATTTACCTGCAAGATTCTGAGTATGAAATGATATAACTTGAAAATTAAACTGCTTTGGTTACTAAAAGATGGAGTCATCTAGGATGATTTCAAGATTTCTGAGTTGATTCAATAAAGAGCAACTATGTCAAAGGTAGAAATGAAAGGGTAATTCTGAAAGGAGCTGACATTACAGGACACTTTTGCAAAATATTTTTCTCTGTGTTTTAGTTTCCTCTTCTGTAATAGGGATATAATAATTTTGCCTACACAAGTATTTGCATTCTTTCTAGCCCTTTCATTGTCATCAGAGTACCTATGATTTACATCTGTTGAGCATCACAAGTAGAGCACCAGTTCTTTATCAAACAGACTGTTTGAGGAGAGTCATCTCAGAAGGACTCTGTATTTCAAGTGTTAACCATGAGACCCATGGTTTGAATTCAGATTTAACCAGAAATTCTTAGAAATAGGTTAAAGCTCTCCTCATTTGTTTAATATGCTCCTTTGCAGGATGTGCCTATAACCACTGTTAGCAAGCAACACAGTTAGCAAGAAACACAGTTAGCCTTACATCATAGATAGCAAAATATCTTCAAGATAAGACCATTAGAATAGATTCTAAGAAGTCAATGTCATTTCTAGCAGACTAACATTTCACCCCTACACTTGTTTTATTTCAAACATGCAGCCTCTAAATAACTACAGATGGGCAGGTATAGCTGACCCAGTCCATTTCTCTTTCTTTTTCTTCTAGATCAACTCCCAATTCATGCCCTGTAGGACAGAAGGCTGGGAACTGGTATAAAGTTCCAAAAGTTTTCTACATTTCTTTATGAATTGAGATCTTTGTAGTTAGTCACTCAGTCACATCTGACTCTTTGCGACCCCAAGGACTTTAGCCCACCAGGCTCCTCTGTCCATGGGATTTTCCAAACAAGAGTACTGGAATGAACTGCCATTCTCTTCTCCAGGGAATCCTCCTGACCCAGGGATCGAACCCACATCTCCTGGTTGGCAGGCAGATTTTTTATTACTGGCCACCTGGGAAGCCTGAATTGAATTTTTCAGGACAGCTAAATAAGGTCAGTTAACTGCTCCTCACATCCGCAGTGGTCCCAGGCCCCACATTTCCTTGCATAAAATCCTGAGACCTATACATGATGATCCCCACTGTTTCCCCTCACGCTTCTGCTATCTTCATGGCCAGACCTTTTCAGAAAACACAACCTTAGGCAGGTATGAGCACCATAGAGACTCACTTTCTCCCACCTGTTTCCTACAGGATGAGCCCCAGCACAGGAGCCAGTCTCTGTGCCTTTTCTATTTTGCAGCAGGAGGCTATAAGAGGTTTCTGGCCTGTGTTTTCCATTTGAGTGGTTTTAGCCACGGCAATTGAAAAAAGAAGAGGCTTGGGGAAAGTAGGTGACATAAGTGAAATATTTAATTCTCTGTGATAGACACACTTCCAAACTGTCACCTGGGACACCTGTCCCAGAGGAAGCTACGGGAGAGGAAGCATCCGACTCATCAGCCTCTGTCATGAAGGTGTTCCCTCCTGGATTCCCCCTCCCCAACCCTTTCACCGGGGTTTTTAGACATCTTCTATCACTGTCTTTTATTATGTGAATTTCCTATAGTCCCTGAAGCCGGTACCAACATCAGTTCAGTTCAGTTCAGTCGCTGAGTTGTGTCCAACTCTTTGTGACCCCATGAACTGCAGCACACCAGCCCTCTCTATCCATCACCAGTTCCCAGAGTTTACTCAAACTCATGTCCATTGAGTCAGTGATGTCATCCAGCCATCTCATCCTCCGTTGTCCCCTTCTCCTTCCGCCTTCAATCTTTCCCAGCATCAGGGTCTTTTTCAATGAGTCAGTTATTTGCATCTGGTGGACAAAGTACTGGAGTTTCAGCTTCAGCATCAATCCTTCCAATGAATATTCAGGACTGATTTCCTTTAAGATGGATTGGTTGAATCTCCTTGCAGTCCAAGGGACTCTCAAGAGTCTTCTCCAACACCACAGTTCAAAAGCATCAATTCTTCAGCACTCAGCTTTCTTTATAGTCCAACTTTCACATCCACACATGACTAATGGAAAAACCATAGCCTTGACTAGATGGACTTTGGTGACTGCAGCCATGAAATTAAAAGACAGTTACTCCTTGGAAGAAAAGCTATGACCAACCTAGACGGCATATTAAAAAGCAGAGACATTACTTTGTCACCAAAGTGACTTTGTCACCAAAGTAATATCCTGCTTTTTAATGCCGTCTAGGTTGCTCATAGCTTCTTTCAAGGAGTAACCGTCTTTTAATTTCATGGCTGCAGTCACCATCTGGAGTGATTTTGGAGCCTCCCCAAAAATAAAGTCTGTCACTGTTTCCACTGTTTCTCCATCTCTTTGCCATGAAGTGATGGGACCAGATGCCATGATCTTAGTTTTCTGAACCTTGAGTTTTAAGTCAATATTTTCACTCTCCTCTTTCACTTTCATCAAGAGGCTCTTTAGTTTTTCTTCGCTTTCTGCCATAAGAGTGGTGTCATCTGTATATCTGAGGTTATTGATATTTCTCCCAGCAATCTTGATTCCAGCTTGTGCTTCATCCAGCCTAACATTTCTCATGATGAACTCTGCATATAAATTAAATAAGCAGGGTGACCATACAGAGCCTTGATGTATTCCTTTCCCTGTTTGGAACCTGCTGTTTCATGTCCAGTTCTAACTGTTGCTTCCTGACCTGAATACAGATTTCTCAGGATTATACAGTGGAAGTGAGAAATAGATTCAAGGGATTAGATCTGATAGAGTGCCTGATGAGCTATGGATGGAGGTTTGTGACACTGTACAGGAGACAGGGATCAAGACTATCCCCAAGAAAAAGAAATGCATAAAATCAAATGGCTATATGAGGAGGCTTTATGAGCTATCCTACGTTGAAGGTCAGGAACGGTGGCGGTAAGGAGATACCCCTCGTCAAAGGTAAGGTGCAGTGGCTGTGCTTTGCTGGTGCAGTCGTGAAGAGATACCCCACGCCCAAGGTAAGAGAAACCCAAGTAAGATGGTAGGTGTTGCAAGAGGGAATCAGAGGGCAGACACACTGAAACCATACTCACAGAAAACTAGTCAATCTAATCACACTAGGACCACAGCCTTGTCTAACTCAATGAAACCAAGCCATGCCTGCGGGGCAACCCAAGATGGGTGGGTCATGGTGGAGAGGTCTGAGAGAATGTGGTCCACTGAAGAAGGGAATGGCAAGCCACTTCAGTATTCTTGCCTTGAGAACCCCATGAACAGTATGAAAAGGCAAAAT
>SJXQ01010450.1:30029-207574 GCA_006408695.1 Aepyceros melampus
TAAAGCTGAAGCTCCTGTACTTTGGCCACGTCATGCAAAGGGTTGACTCATTGAAAAAGACCCTGATGCTGGGAGGGATTGGGGGCAGGAGGAGAAGGGGACGACTGAGGATGAGATGGCTGGATGGCATCATGGACTCAATGGATGTGAGTCTGAGTGAACTCCAGGAGTTGGTGATGGACAGGGAGGCCTGGTGTGCTGCGATTCATGGGGTCGCAAAGAGTCGGACACGACTGAGCGACTGAACTGAACTGAACTACAAATAGCTGCGAAAATAAGAGAAGCCAAAAGCAAAGGAGAAAAGGAAAGATATACCTATTTGAATGCGGAGTTCCAAAGAATAGCAAGGAGAGATAAGAATAGCAAGAGAGATAAAGAAAGCCTTCCTTAGTGATCAGTGCAAAGAAATAGAGGAAAACAATAGAATGGGAAAGACTAGAAATCTCTTCAAGAAAATCAGACATACCAAGGGAACATTTGATGCAAAGATAGGAACAATAAAGGACAGAAATGGCATGGACCTTACAGAAGCAGAAAATATTAAGACGAGGTGGCAACAATACACAGAACTATACAAAAAAGATCTTCACAACCCAGAAAATCATGATGGTATGATCACTCACCTAAAGCCAGACATCCTGGAATGCAAAGTTACGTGGCCTAAGAAGCATCACTATGAACAAAGTTAGTGGAGGTGATGGAATTCCATTTGAGCTATTTCAAAATCTAAAAGATGATGCTGTGAAAGCACTGCACTCAATATGCCAGCAAAGTTGGAAAACTCAATAGTGGCCACAAGACTGGAAATGGTCAGTTTTCATTCCAGTCCCTAAGAAAAGCAATGCCAAGAATGTTCAAACTACTGCACAGTTACACTCATTTCACCTTCCAGTAAAGTAATGCTCAAAATTCTCCATGCCAGGCTTCAACAGTACGTGAACAGTAAACTTCTAGATGTTCCAGATGGTTTGTAGAAAAGGCAGAAAAACCAGAAATCAAATTGTCAACATCCATTGGATTATCGAAAAAGCAAGAGAATTCCAGAAAAACATGTATTTCTGCTTTATTGACTATGCCAAAGTCTTTGACTATGTGGATCACCACAAACTGTGGAAAATTCTTAAAGGGAATACCAAATCAGCTGACCTGCCTTTTGAGGAATCTGTATGCAGATCAGAAAGCAGCAATTAGAACTGGACATGGAACAACAGACTGGTTCCAAATAGGAAAAGGAGTACGTCAAGGCTGCAATATTGTCACCCTGCTTATTTAACTTATATGATGTCTTACTTCAATACCATTCCAGGTAGGGTGTGGTCAGAACCATCTTAGCTTCCCTTTCTCCACATTGCCAAGTTGGTCTACTCACACTCACCATTTACCTAAGGATTTCATCTCTGGAGAATCCAATGGACAGAGAGCCTGGCGGGCTACAGTCTATGGGGTCGCAAAGTGTTGGACATGACTGAAGCTACTGAGCATGCATTGCATCTCTGGAAATCCCTTTCACCTCTGTTTTCATTCTCACAACTGGCATGCAAACCAAGTCACATTCTAATCTTAAAGAAGAGGACACTGAAACACAGAAATCTGAGTGGCCCATCCACACATCCTCTTCAAGTTAAACAGTAGGAGCACTAGACTCCCAACGCCTTTTGTTCATTCAGTGATATTTTCACTGTAACATGCTGTCTTTCTGTCTACTGATTGATTTGGCTGACAAATCCCAGATCCTGGAAGAGCAATAAGGACCAAAAAGCGAATTATTGAGAGTCGTGCATCTGGCCCTGACTAAGCCCAGCAGAGCAGATGCTGATTTGCTGGAGATAGTTAGAGTGTCATTAAGGAAACAAGATTTCACATCTGGAACCACCAGAGAATCATATATAACCACAGACAATATAATTGTTCATTGTGGGGTACCAGCTATAGGGGCTGACAACGAAAGACAGTGACAGAAGATGTCTAGAAATGCTTCAAGTTGATGTTAACAGATGGGAAACACACAGAAATTCAGAGGTGACACAGGAGAGCAAGAGGACAACAAAATATGCAAAGGAAAAGTTATCTTGTGACTAGAGATTCATCTTCTCTGCTACTTCCTCCAGAGTGCTACCCTCAGGGCCTCCTATGGGGCTGCAGGAAAGAGCAGGAGATGGCCACCGCCCTCAAGGGGACACTCCCACCAGGCAGCCCACCTGCCATGCACCGTTCTATGCTGGGCACTCAGCCAGGTGAAGCAGAGCCCGAGGATGTCGTGAGGGTGCTAGGAGTTACAGGATGAAAACACCCCAGCCTTGAGGCCAGTTAGCCTGTGTTCTACCCAGCACACCTCACAGTTTAAAATAATTATTATCTCCTGCAAATACGTCACATAAATACTTCTACAGAAGTCAATTTACAGTTGAAAACATCTTCTCATCCTATATCTTTGTGTTAAAATCATTACTTAGAACAATCATGAACTGAGGTCTCAAAATATCCAAGTATCTTTATTTCTCCTCAAGGATGTTCTCTACATAGATATTTTGGAGAGGAGGATACTTCTCACATGTCAACAGCCTGTTTAAACCTCCCTGCTCCTAAATATGTGCCGAATGGCTCAAACACGGCTATGGCAGAGAAGCAAATCTGAAGAACTGTAGAGGCTGAAATTGCAGGTAGAATTGGCCCTCTCTCAAAGGTTTACTCCACTTGCTTTGAGAGGTCATTATACCTCAGCTCTTCTCTGCTCCCTAGTGGTCATTTATTCTCTTGCCTTCTCTTGCTCTTAACCCTTGGTTGGCCCTGCATGGGTCACCAGCCTGGATAAAAACACATGCTATCCTGCAGGCCCTGCTGCTAAAATCCCCAGAAGATACCGACTAGCCTCTTTCCAGACCCCAATTTGACATTGCACACTGCTTTGAAACGTCTCATCCTTCTAAGTTATCTGTTAAAATGGTAGGTTTTTATAAGGCACCTTGAACAGTGTTGTATAAGGCACTCTGCAGACGCTGCCATTGAAGTTAATTATTTGAGCTATCATTAAAAGGGATGCCTCTGAAACAAAAGTCATTTTCATCATCTCTTTTCTCCAGAGTAGCTTATCGTCTGTGAGCTACATCTGCTTTAGAACCAGGGCTCTCCTGCAGCCAATGCCTCCTTCCTGTAGCAAAGTGACTCTGTGTTTAGCACAGCATCTGATGTGCATCCTTGGACCATTGAGATTTCTACATACATATGCTGTCCCAGATTTATATAAGAAGCCTGAAACTAGATGTGGATGGGAATTTTTCTTCTAGACTCTGTTTTCTCTCATTATTACTGACAGCAAGGTGCACTGTGATTTAGGAGGTTGGATGGCTTCCAAATCTTTCCTACCAACCAATTTCTGGGATTCTTTAGGAAGTTCTTGTTTCATTTTGTGTCTCTTAATCATTCCTTTCAGTCCTTTCAGAGGGAAGCCCTAGGAACCAGGACGCCATGGACTGAAGAAGTACAGGGCAGGTTTCCAGTGAAGGATGGGGAATGCTGCATCCAAGCAGGCTGAGGTGCTGGACAGTGGGGGTGGGAGAGAAATAACCAAGGACACTAAGTGAGGAGGAAAATTCAGGGTAACCAAGACCAAATATTGACCTCAAGACTTTGCATACACGAAGCCAATTCTGACACCTAAGTCTTTGATTCGTAGCTTAAAATTTGTTTTCTTCCAGCTCTGCCTTCTCAAGGAGCTTCAGTTCTCAGGTTTATGTCTGACACTCAGAAGTAGTGCTGCTTCCAGAACATATTCTGGTTTAATGGCTATTCTGTGTGACCTCAGACATCCCACTCAACCTTCTGAACTAGATGCTGCATTAAGCGTTGCTGAGACCACTTGCATCAGATCGCTGCTAAAATACAGATGTCTGGGCCCTGCCACAGACCTACTAAAGCAGAATCTTCAAAGGCAGCACTCAAGGAATCTGCATTTGTTTTAAACTCCCTAGGTAATTCTTAGAAACAATGAAATTGGCAAAAGGCCTGACTAGCTTATAAGGACACTGCCACTAACAGCATCCAAATGATTTCAAAGCACAGGTTTCAACTGAGACATCAGATGAAGCACCATTTTGCCATTTCACTAAAAGCCCTTCTTCCCAGGTGAACTTTGTCAGAACAACCTTGAAATGCCGACATGAAAAACGAAAATGCCATTAGGCCCCATTTAGTAGCTGTACAGTTACTGGGTAGTTTTATAGGTTTTTTTCAAGCCATTGGGTACAAATTATATTTTCTACTGTGTCAGCATGTTTCTAATTCAAGTTTCTACTAGTAATCTGTTTTGCTGTGAATACTGGGTAAACTTCATGCCCAGCAGCTAAAATTTTTGGATGCAACAACTCATTTACTGAATCCTCATATATTCATCAAGGAATGAAAGCATGGTTTTGTAGAATTGAATTTTAGAGCTCTCATGCAACTGAAAATTATATGACCAATTTCCTCATTTTAAATTAGAAACATTAACATGACTTTTCCCTTCCCTATCTCAGTCCCCAACTCATCACAGCTTGCCTAATTCTAAATATCCTTCAGCACCAATGCTACATTCTTAGTCTTGCTAGATCTGCTCTTTCCCTCTCCTGTGCTGCCTCAGCACTTTGTCTCAACATCTTTAAAGCATATAGCATGTCAGTCTGATACTAGTTTCATATATATATACACATATATATTTTATAGTGAATCCTTGAAAACAGAAACCATATCTTGTTCATCTCTACAACTTATAGGTAGTTCAGGATTCTCAGTCAGTGTTTGATAAATTTTAGTTGGAAAAACTTGGCACAGGGCATGCTAGGAGGTAACAGAATAAATTATATTCTTATTACTACTATCAATGACATACATGTATTTAGTTCTTGCCATGCATGGTTCTAAGCCCTTTATGGAGGCATCAACAGACAAAATAACTTATCCTCAGTTATATTATTGGAAAGGGAAAGAGCCATGATCTGGGTAGGAAAGCTTGAATCCAGAGATTTTTCTCTTGTTACCCTGCTGCTTATACTGACACAGGAAGGTTCTCCTTCCACAGCCATCTTTTCATTCTGTGCACATAATTATGGTGAAAGATGGGAAACTTGAGACCCCAAAGGCTCAGTGCCCTAGGAATCACAATCTGTTACAGGTTAGAGTGCCTGAACTTCACAATGTGGCCACAGAATCGTGCAATGTCAAAAACAGGACCAGAATGGATGTAGTTTTAGCATCTTTATAGACTTGTCATGACATGAGCATACAAAGTTTGAGATATATGAAATCAGCCCATCAATAATTGTTAAAGGTATAAAGAGTACAAAAGTATTCATTTTAACACCACTCCAGCAACTAATTTGGAAGAAAAAGGATATGAGAGGACCACATGGGAATGCCAAAGTCTTTCTGGGGATATGAAAAAGCAAATGTGTATTGAGAGGACAGGCTACCAATGCAAAGGCAGGCATGTGTTCACATCTCATAAACCACTGGAGTTCAATGATTTAATCCAAGAACTGTTAGCTACTTTCCAGTAAGGATCCCAGTTATATTTATTAGGTTTTCAGATCCCAGTGGCCTCTTCCCTATCTCTGTCTGAGTTGTTATCCAATTTTATTGCTTCTTGTTCTCCAATATATTAAATCCATCTCACCACCAGGTAAATTAATCCAATTGATCAGAAAGCTGTGTTCACCTGCTTTCTCTGTGACCCTCTAAGATGCTAAATCATATTTACATCCACCTGCCAGCTTTCAGTACCCTCACCAGCCAGATGCCACCATTTCAGGTTTCCTGACTCCAAGTCAACCCACTGCATTCCACTCAGTGCAGTAAATGTCAGCACCATTCTTATCCAGTCCTTATAGCAACACACACATGATCCCATAAATGCAACAGGCATCATTATCTAAACTCTCCCTTTTTCATACTCCCTATTGTAGACCATGACAATATTGATGATGTTAACAACAGTATGTGCTAACTATCAGACTGTGTATCTGCCTTTCCCACTACAGTGTGAGACCCTAGAAATCAGGAACAATATCTTGTTTTTCAAACTGGTCTTCCCCACAGAACATCAAACACAGTACCTTGTTTATAGAACCTATTTAATAAATTTAACTGAACAGACAATACAGAATAAAGAAGCTTGATGTGAATACTCAGTATCTACATCAGTACAACCTCAAGTAGCCTTATGGTTTTTAAAGGGTTTTACCATAGATTTTTTTTTTAAGTCCTTCATTGCTTCTTATTTCCATGCCATTTGTGATGTCCTATAATGTGAGCAATAACCTCAGATATGCAGATGACACCAATCTTATGGCAGAAAGTGAAGAAGAACTAAAGAGCTTCTTGATGAAAGTGAAAAAGGAGAGTGAAAAAGTTGGCTTAAAGCTTAACATTCAGAAAACGAAGATCATGTCTTCTGGTCCCATTCACATCATGGCAAATAGATGGGGAAACAATGGAAACAGTGACAGATTTTATTTTGGCGGGGGTCCAAAATCACTGCAGATGGTGACTGCAGCCATGAAATTAAAACATGCTTGCTCCTTGGGGAAAAAAAGCTATGACCAACCTGCTGCTGCAGCTGCTGCTAAGTCACTTCAGTCATGTCCCACTCTGTGCGACCCCATAGACGGCAGCCCACCAGGCTCCCCCGTCCCTGGGATTCTCCAGGCAAGAACACTGGAGTGGGTTGCCATTTCCTTCTCCAATGCATAAAAGTGAAAATGAAAGAGAAGTCACTCAGTCGTGTCCAACCTAGACAACATATTAAAAAGCAGAGACACTATTTCATCAACAAAAGTCCATTTAGTCAAAGCTATGGTTTTTCCAGTAGTCATGTATGGATGTGAGATTTGGACCATAAAGAAAGCTGAGCACTGAAGAACTGACGCTTTTAAATTGTGCTGTTAGAGAAGACTCTTGAGAGTCCCTTGGACTGCAAGGATATCCAATCCAGTCTATCCTAAAGGAAATCAGTCCTGAATATTCATAGGAAGGACTGATGCTGAAGCTGAAACTCCAATACTTTGGCCACCTGATGCAAAGAAATGACTCCTTGGAAAAGACCCTAATGCTGGGAAACATTGAAGACAGCAGGAGAAGGGGATGATAGCGGATGAGATGGTTGGATGGCATCACTGACTCGATGGACATAAGTTTGAGCAAGCTCTGGGTGTTGCTGATGAACAGGGAGGCCTGGCGTGCTGCAGTCCATGGGGTTGCAAAGAGTCGGACACTACTGAGTGACTGAACTGAACTGATAATGTGATGTTGCAGTTCCTTTCATCAAGAAAGGGAGTTTATTTCCCCTCTGCTTGATTATGGGCTAGCTTTGTATTATAATTGCTTTGACAACAAAATTTAGTGGAGATGATGGTGTGCTGGTTCTGAACTAGCCCTCCCAAGGCCTTGCTTCCTCTGCTTGCTCTTTTGGAACCCTGGAAGCACCAGAAGGACAAGCCTGGCTTAGGCTGCCATAGGACTGGAGACGTGTGTGCTAGTCATCCTGCTTACCTGCCAACAGCCAACCAACTTCAGAAGCATGGCTGCCTGGCTAACCTGCAGCTGACCTGGAACATCTGAGAGGGCCAGGATGAAATAGAGCTGACCAGCTGAATCCACCAGAATCATAAACTAAGTAAATGGCTGCTACTTAAAACCACTAAATTTGGAGTGAGCTGTTACACACTAATGAGATAACTGATACAAATTCTAAGTGTCGATATCCAGTGATGTCAACAGTAAACAAGAAAATACAGCTGAGTCCTCAGGGGCCCAAACTGCCAACTGGACCTTACCCTGGCTCTTTCTCAGCTCTGGTGTGGTGTATCAGACAAATTACCCACGTTCCTCCCCACTTTGGCTTCTGCTGCTGCTCTCCAGGTTTGCTCAAACTTGAGAGTTTTAATCTCATGTTAATAAATATGTGTCTGTTCAGGCAATTTGTTTGGGTATAATTATGCCAGTCTCCCAGGAAATTACTGCCACCTAAGTTATTACAGATTCACCTTGGAGACACTGCATCTGGCTGCTTCTTGTTCAGTCAAGTGCTCCCTTGCCAGAGACCAACACATAATGCTCTAAAGCTCTCTGTTTAAAATCCTCTGTCTTTTTGGCATGACTCTTGCCAGCAACACTAGCATAAGCACAGCTCTGGAGAACAAAAGATGCTGATATGTCCAGAGGCACATTGCAGTAAGAGACTCTCAAACTTCAAAAGACAATACTTGCTTGAATTCCAGTTTCTAGTTTTCTTTTCTTCTTTTTGTCTTGAGAAAATGAGGCTATGTTTGCTTCTGTGGACTGGCTTGCATCATAGAAGGACTGACAGAATGTTCAATGTCCAGAAATTAGACATCTTGAATCCCCAGGGATTTTGTGGAATTCCTTCACTGGAAACTCTATTTCTATTGGGGCTTTTGAAGAGTAGTAATCTGTAACCATAATAAAGTGGATAACTTACAAAGATCTTTGTGCCTTCAAGTGGTGGCATACCAAGGGCAGAGTACTGGTAGATAGCTACTCTAGATGCAGCAATAAAAGGGAGTATTTCAGGTAGATAATTTAAAAACAATAATAAAGTGAATAAAAAGTCAGTGTATTTTTGCTACTATCACAAGCTAGCACTTCTAAACAATGTGAGTGATAAGATACTGGTTTCCAGTGGGAGTCCACCAATCCAGTGATGCACTCCATCTCCTAGTGTGTGTTCTTCTCTTCAAAGGAGCCCTTAAAGGAGGCTGCAGACCTAACCTCATGATTTGGCAGAATTAGACCATTTCAGGAACCTCCCTACATGACCTGTCTTTAGTCAGTCTTCTCAATTAACAGCCTCAATAGGAAGAAATATGTATTCTTTGAAGTTGGAAACAACTGAAGCCAGACTATTCTTTCCTACCCCAGCATGTAGCCAGCAGGCATTATGGTGGTTCTTGGCTCTCCCAAGAGTAGAGAAGCAAAGATGGGGAAATTAACCACCCAAAGTTCCATATCCCAAACCTAAAACTATATGTGTAATAACACAAGGAATGCCAGCAGAGAGACAGAAAATTTAAAAAGACAAAGGAATTAAAAGTAAACTGGATATGAAAAGCTGCTTCTCTGGTAGCTCAGATGGTAAAGAATCCACCTCCAGTGTGGGAGACCTGGGTTCGATCCTTGGATTGAGAAGATTCCCCTGGAGGAGGGCATGACAACCCATTCTAGTATTCTTGCCTGGAGAACCCCCATGGACAGAGGAGCCTGGAGGGCTACAGTCTGTGGGGTTGCGAAGAGTCAGACACAACTGAGCAACTAAGTACACACAGGATATGAAAACATATACAAGATTAGAAATTAACAATCCATTTGATGATATTAACAGTAAAATGATGCAATAGAACTAAAATACAAAGACTAGGGGGAAAAACTGAACAGAGTATCACAGGTCTGTAGACAATATCAAATAGCCTAAAACATGTATAGTTCAAGCTCTTGAAGGAAACAGAGCATAGATCAGCAGAAATAAATGAGGACAGACAGGCTAAAAACTTTCAAAAATTGTGGAATAATTTCAGCCATAGATTAAAGAAGCTCATGGAAACTTAAGCAGGATAAATGAAAAGAAAGTCATAACAATGCATACCATAGTCACACTTCTAAAAACCAGAGATAGGGAAAAATTATTACAAGCAGACAGTAAAAAAAAATATATATTATATACAAAGGAAAACTGGTATTAAAACAAACAACTAACTTGTCATCAAAAACAATGGAGGCCAGAAGTAAAGGAAAAAACATCTGTAAGAGGTTGAAAGAAAAATACCCTGTCAATCTAGAATTTTATACTTAAATAAAGAAGGCAAAATAATGACATTCTAAACAGAAAAAAAAAGACAGAATTTTCAATCTGATTTCAAAAGGTCTGTACTATTAGAATTAGTAGGAGAATTTTCTTTCAGGCTGAAGGAAAATGATAATGGGTGGAAATACAGATGAGAAAAAAGCATGATAAAACTTGAACAAGATTTGTATATAAAATAAAAACATCATCTCTTTTTTTTCAGTTTGGCATTTTACTGCAGCTGTATAAGACTGACAATTGAGAAACTGGAGTGTATTATTTTTATCAGTTTTGGTTTTTCCAGTAGTCATGTATAGATGTGAGAGTTGGACTGTAAAGAAAGCTGAGCACTGAATAATTGATGCTTTTAAATTGTGGAGTTGGAGAAAACTCTTGAGAGTCCCTTGGGCTGCACGGAGATACAACCAGTCCATCCCAAAGGAAATCAGTCCTGAATATTCATTGGAAGGACTGATGCTGAGACTGAAGCTCCAATACTTTGGCCACCTGATGTGAAGAGCTAACTCACTGGAAAAGACCCTGATGCTGGGAGAGACTGAAGGTGGGAGAAGAAGGGGATGACAGAGGATGAGATGGTTCGATGGCATCACTGACATGATGGACATGAGTTTGAGTAAGCTCTGGGAGTTGGTGATGGACAGGGAAGTGCTGCAGTCCAGGGGGTCACAGAGTCATGCACGACTGAGCAACTGAACTGAACTGATAATTTTTTATAAGTCTGATAAAATTTCAAATTAAAAAACAGATTAAGAGAAGGAATAAAGTTGGCACCTGATTTCAAAACTTACTACAAAACTACTTTCAAAACTTAAAACTATAGTAATCTAACTCTGGCATTGATGTCTTATAGACAGGTTATGTCTATAAATGATATAGATCAATGAAAAAAATACAGTACAGAAAGAGGCACCCACATAAATGTTAAGAGTAATTTATGTTCAATGTATCAAGGTAATTAAACAAGAAAAGGGTCATCTTTTCAATAAATGATATCAGAGCAATTGGACAGCTATATTTAAAAAATTAGCTAAATCATTTATCTCACACCATACATAAAAGTCCATTTGAAATGGGTCATAAACCTAAATTTAAAAACAAAATCTATGAAACCTTTAGAAGGAAACATAGGAGAATTTTGCAAACTCAGTAAAAGGAAAAATTATTATATAGGATACCAAAAGTATAAATCTCAAAAGAAAATAATTGACAAACTGGATTTTACCAAAATAAAAAATATTGCTTTTTAAAGGTAAGGAAAGTTTAAAAGGAAACCCCAGACAGATGAAAATATTATATGTAAAAATTTAAGTGTATCCAGAAAATTATTCCCATCATATATATATTTAACATTGCTATAAATCAGCAATACAATGTTTTATATATATATATATATATATATATATATAAACAATGTGATAAAAATCTAGGTAAAATACTTGAACAAACATTTCATAAATGAAAGATGCAAAAATGTCCAATAAACACAAGAAGAGGTATTAAAAAACATTAACATCAAGGATAGAGAAGGCAATGGCACCCCGCTCGAGCATTCTTGCCTGGAAAATCCCAAGGACGGAGGAGCCTGGTAGACTGCAGTCCATGGGATCGCTAAGAGTCAGATGTGACTGAGTGACTTCCCTTTCACTTTTCACTTTCATGCATTGGAGAAGGAAATAGCAACCCACTCCAGTGTTCTTGCCTGGAGAATTCCAGGGACGGGGTAGCCGGGTGGGCTGCCGTCTATGGGGTCGCACAGATCGGACACAACTGAAGAGATTTAGCAGCAGCAGCAGCAGCAACATCAAGAAAATGCAAATTTTAAAAATCACTGCACAAACACTGTAATGGCTAAAAAAAAAACTTTTATACACTGAAAATAACAAGTATTGCTGAAGTTTTGGAGCAACTGGATATCTCCTACTAGTGAGAATATAAAATCATTCACCATCTTTAAAGAACTGTTTGACTCGCATCTGCAAAAGCTAAGTGTAGACAGACCCTACGACTCAGTAATTGTATCTCCAGGTTTTTTCCTAGAAGAAATAAAATACATGTCCATAGAAGACCTATAATAGCCTTATTCATAAGTAGTCAAAAACTACAAACAGGTCAAAAATTCCTCAGTAACAATATTGATAAATTCTAGTACACGCCTACAATGGAATAGCAACAAAAATTATAAACTAATACACCAACATGGATGAATTTCAAAAACATTATGTTAAGAGAGAGGTCAATCACAAAAGGTACATGCCTTATATGCAGATGAGATCAAAGAACAGGCAACAGTAAAATGATGGAAACCAGGACACTGGGAGCTTCTGGATTGGAAAGGAGAAAAAGAGAGTTTTCTGAGGTAAAGATGACATTCTGTATCTTATTTTGGCTACTGGTTATACTTTTGCTTTATTGACTATGCCAAACCTTTCACTATGTGGATCACAACCAACTGTGAAAAATTCTTAAAGAGATGGGAATACCAGACCACCTGACTTGCCTCCTGAGGAATCTGTATGCAGGTCAAGAAGCAATAGTTAGAACTGGACATGGAACAACAGACTGGTTCCAAATAGGAAAAGGAGTACGTCAAGGCTATATATTGTCACCCTGCTTATTTAACTTATATGCAGAGTACATCATGAGAAGTGCTGGAGTGGAGGAAGCACAAGCTGGAATCAAGAATGCCAGAAGAAATATCAATAATCTTAGATATTCAGATGACATCACCCTTATGGCAGAAAGCAAAGAAGAACTAAAGAGCCTCTTGGTGAAAGTGAAGAGGAGAGTGAAAAAGTTGGCTTAAAAGTTAACATTCAGAAAACTAAGATCGTGGCTTCTGGTCCCACCACTTCATGGCAAATAGATGGGGAAACAGTGACAGACTTTATCTTTTTGGGCTCCAAAATCACTGCAGATGGTGACTGCAGCCGTGAAATTAAAAGACATTTGTTCCTTGGAAGACAAGTTATGACCAAGCTAGACAGAATATTAAAAAGTAGAGACATTACTTTGCCAACAAAAGTTCATCTAGTCAAAGCTATGGTTTTTCCAGTAGTCATGTATGGATGTGAGAGTTGGACTGGGAAGAAAGCTGAGAGCCAAAGAATTGATGCTTTTGAACTGTGGCGTTAGAGAATACTCTTGAAAGTCCCTTGGACTGCAAGGAGATCCAACCGGTCCATTCTAAAGGAAATCAGTCCTGAATATTCATAGTAAGGACTAATGCTGAAGCTGAAACTCCAATATTTTGGCCACCTGATGCGAAGCACTGACTCATTTGAAAAGACCCTGATGCTGGGAAAGACTGAAGGCAGAAGGAAAAGGGGATGACAGAGGATGAGATGGTTGGATGGCAGCACTTACTCAATGGACATGAGTCTGAGTAAACAAGGGGAGTTGGTGATGGATAGGGAAGCCTGACATCCATGGGGTTGCAAAGTGAAAGTGAAGTCGCTCAGTCGTTTCCGACTCTTTGCAACCCCATGGACTGAAGCCTACCAGGCTCCTCCCACCATGGGATTCTCCAGGCAAGAGTACTGGAGTGGGTTGCCATTTCCTTCTCCAGGGGATCTTCCCGACCCAGGGATCAAACCCGGGTCTCCCGCATTCCAGGCAGACACTTTAACCTCTGAGCCACCAAGGAATCTGATTGTTGGGTATATATAGAGTTGGACACAACTGAGCGACTGAACTGAACTGAACTGAACTACATGGGTATATATGAATGCCAAAATTATTCAAAGTGAACACTTAGGTCAGTGCATTTTATATTATGCAAATCATACCTGCAAAATTGAAAGCAGAGAGAAAAGAAAGAGGAAGTTGAGGGGAAGGCAGGGCGTGATGAAAGGAGAGATGGGCAGATGAAGGGAAGGAGGGAGAGCTGAATGGAGGGAGGAAGAAAGGATGGCAGAACAGTGAAAACAGATCATAGGCTAATAGTTGAGCACAAACGTGCCAAATCAATTAAGAATAGACTTTTCAAAATTCAAATATTTTTAAAAGCATTGGATTTTTTCAAGGAACAAACATTTTTACACATTTTTCAAGTTAACTCACCACTACTTTTCCAAGAAAATTAGCAAGCCAACTTTCAAATCTGCTGTCTTCACGTGTGGATACAGCACAATCCATGGAAATTGAATTTTTTAAATATATATTGAGGTCTTAAAAATCAGATTGCTGGCTGAATTCTATGCCAAAATGATGGATTATTTCAAGGTTTGTGGTTCTACACAGCAGGGCCTGTGCCCTCTGTCTCAGGTACCCAGTAGACAACAGAGCTTCTCTCTAACCCCAGCAGGATGTAGAAAGTTTCCTCAAGAACATGAATTCAAAAGTCCTGTTAAGAAGTTTCTGGAAACATCCTAGTCTACAAACTAAAATTTCAGCTTCGGCAGGCTCTCCTCTCTCATCCTTTCATCCCTTAAGAAAGAAACTGAACAGTGAGGACCCTGAGCTCTTGGAGAGGTTCTGTTTTTGAAAGTAAATACCAGGTTTAATTACTTGGAGGTCATTTATGTTAGCCTCATCATTCATCCTTTGGCAGATAATATAAGGAAATTAGGAGATTTGCTTGAAAAGAACATGTGGATTAGTATATGAAAGCAAGGTGAAGGTGCTCTTCATTTTAACAGAAGCAACCACTTATTTCTCTATGGTGGTTTTGTTTTTGTTTTTTAATTTAAATTTCCAGGAAATGACCACTATCATTTAACCTGATAATTAGATCTGGAGATCCAAGCCCTTCTGTTATTTTTCTCTAAATTTGTTTATTCCTCTTTCAATTTCCCAAGAAGATGGAACAGGAAACTTTTTTTGGAATGTTCAAGTTAATATGACATTGCACTGATTTGTTTATTTTTGGTCTTTTTGGAGAGACAGTGTCAATTAAGAGTCCTTTCCCTCCTTACTTCTTCCCTGGGATGACAGCCAAATTCCAGGGGATTTCTCCAGTACTTCTCTAGTGCCCAGAAATCATCAGGGAGATGAACTTCACCCGAGCCTACCCCAGGAACTTGATTGGTGTTCCCTGAGATACAACTTGTCCCATCAGTATTTGGCTGCAGACTGTATCTAGTTTTCAGAGAAGGCATGCACTCAAATATGCTTTCTGAGCCAGAGTCTTCCTGCCTTGGCACTCACTGTCCACACTACCAGACTGTGGCTTTGTCCCTCTCCCAGTTGCTAAACTGCTAGGCCACCAGATCTCTCCCTCAGCTAACCTCTGCCCCTGCTCAGAAGTGAACATAACTGGTTTGGCTGTGTTCCTTTTCTTTTTCCTTTTTCTTTGAGGATCTTCGTCACTGTGTAAGCCATGTACCTTGATGATGGGTAAAGTAATGTAGCGTAAAAATAGGACAGAGGTTTAAAGTCAGTCTCTCAAGAGATAGTCATTGTGATTACAGGATTTAGTTAGTGAAGATTATTGACTGAAACCAGAAGCACCAAATGTGTGACCTTTCAAACTATTTATTCAGACATGTGTTAACCAGATGTGTATAATGTGACAGGCACTATTCTAGAAGCTGGGGCCACATGGCACAATGATAAGACAGACATAATCTCTGCCCTCTGGGAATTCACCAATTGGAAGGGGAGCCAAAGAGTAGACAGGTGATTCCAGGTTTTGCCTTGATTTGGCAAAGAGCCCCTGATGCGGACCTAACTCTTGGGGGAAAGGGGAACACTCAATATTGTTCTCTCCTCCTGGCTTTTTATTAATTAATCACAAAATATTTTTTATACTCCATAAAATGTGCCCAGAATTACACTAGGCATTGAGATTCTTAGATTTGAAACTCAGAAGGCCAAACTTAGGCCATAGAAATGGTGATCCTAATTCAATATAAGTACCAATAAGACTTTAATTCAGACATTTGCTAATTGTTATCCATGCCGCTCAAAAACAAATATAAATGTGCTTTGCTCTCTGCTCAATTGCCCTCAGTTCCACCTTTCCACTGAGATTTCTCAGCAGCATCTACCTGTGACACTCACTCAATAAAGACGTGACAGCAGTGAGAAGTTGGACTAAACTTCTAATCAGTTCGTAGCCAGGCATAGTCAGCCTTCTGGTTCAGACTTAACCAGTGCCCAGACAAGAGTGTACTGCAGATCAAAATGCAGCAGTTCCAAAGGTACAGTGACCCCCCCCACCCCTTTGAGATGGTAGTCTGCTTCCTGGGCATAGGGTCAAGGTCATTTTCCCATAGTAAGACCAAGGCAACTCTTTTTCGGTGCTCACACTCTTCATAGCTGCTGTTGACATCCCATGGTGCCTGCTCCAGAGGTCAGGCTGCAACTTTCGATTCACACCATTTGATTAAAAAAACCAGAGATGTGTTGCCCTTGGAAATAGGCTGCAGTAAAAATAGATCAAAATAGCCAGTGTCTCCAGGAAAGCTCGGGTTATTGTCTCTTTATCCAATTTCTTTAAATTTGTGAAGGCAGGAAGAGCTCTGGGTCTCAGAAGAAATTGTACAGCTAAGAGTAAATTTAATAATATAAACTTTTCTTCTGCACAATCATACTGACTCACAAAAATCTGAACGCACTAAGCATTTAGGGTTGTGACATCCTGGGGAAAAGCAAGAAGTTGGAACTCATATTTATCTTTCCATAATTAGACTTTGCTCTAGCTGTCACAAGGAAGAGCGCAGTGCTCTGACACGCCACCAGCATTCAAATTGGGAGCGATGCTAAAAATGAAGGCAGATTCCACTTTCAAGCAAGCGGATCAGTCTGGAGCAATATCCCCAAAGAAGGCATGTCATTCAGAGTGTTGTTTAAACTCAATGGTTTCTTTGGAGTTACTTCCACCTCTCAGGCAAACCCATCAACTTGAAAGAGACACTGGCTGCACATAAATATCTCCGAAGACCTTTTTGGAAAGAGAGATTAATGTGAGTGGTCATTAAAAGCTGTGTCAGGGCCTGGTAAACACGGGCTCCGTGCAGAGTTTACAGAGCAATCCATCAATCAGCAACTATCCTGGAGGGCCTGTTCCAAAGGCAGAGGGAGCCACAGAAGGTCCTTGACCAGATGACTGGCATATGGAAAAGGCTGTCTGTCTTACGGAGATGATGAGTTGGCAATGAGGGCAGCTGGAGGGGAAAGCCAGTTGGAGGACAGTGTGATGGGTAGGAGCATTCTGATGCTAATTCAGGCAGGTAACAGTGGATGTGGACTGTATGACCATCAGAGGCTTTGAAAAGCAGAAAGAACAACCTGATTAGTGTTAAATAAAGTACAGGGATCTGAAAAGGTGAAGGTAGGTCTGGAATCCAGACCACCATGTCCTAGAAATAAAGGAGCCTGTGCAAGGACCAGTGGTAGAAAAGTTGGACTTAGATCATTCCCAGGCAAGGGGCGGCGGGGAGATGATGCAGACATTTAGACAATGCCAGAGCAACCTGAAGAATGAGGAGTCTCCAGGGGTCTTTGAGAATGAGCTACAGCTGCCTCATTCTCAGAGGTACAGAGATCGCACTGTGACTGCTCCACCCTACTCCTGCATTCCACACCCCTCACTGCCCACTGAACTGTTCTCCCCTTAGTAACCCCAGATCTCAAGGCAGCTTCCGCAAGCCTTCTTCTAATTTTTGGCTGCAGGCTCCTGTGTTGAATCTAAGGCAGGGCAGAGGAAGTCAGCTGTGCACAGAGCCACTCCTAGCTGCATATCCCAGGCACTCCCAAGGGAGGACAAACACAAAGTGTTTGGGGAATGTAAACATGTTAACGGGACAGTCATCTGTCAAGGCCACAAGAAGGAGTGTGGATCCATGAAGGCATAATTAGCAGCTGAGATGACTGCCCCAGCAGTGTAGCACAGAGACACAGGGACAAGGGGTCACACAGAAAACAAATCAGGGAGGCGAGGAGCAAATTTAACCTTTCACTGTGGAGCTCTTTTCCTACAGAATTAGGCAGAGCAGAATCGAAAGTGCACTTCAGTTAATTTGGGGTTGCTGCTAGGATCCATCAGAGAAGGCAATGGCACCCCACTCCAGTACTCTTGCTTGGAAAATCCCATGGACGGAGGAGCCTGGTGGGCTGCAGTCCATGGGATTGCGAAGTCGGACATGACTGAGCAACTTCACTTTCACTTTTCACTCTTATGCATTGGAGGAGGAAACGGCAACCCACTCCAGTGTTCTTGCCTGGAGAATCCCAGGGACGGGGGAGCCTGGCGGGCTGCTGTCTATGGGGTTGCACAGAGTCGGACACGACTGAAGCGACTTAGCAGCAGTAGCAGCAACAGCTAGGATCCATCTTATCCTCTGCACTGTATAACATTTTCTGTCATTATGCTTATTCTGTCCATGTCAAGTCATTGCTGTTGTTTAATCTAACAAATGTTTATCATGTGCTCTGTTACATAGGACTCTGCTGGGTGCTCAGTAGGGCCCGGTAAGGGTGGAGGATGGATGAAGAGAAGTGGGGAGGGCAGAGTAAAGGAGAAGGCAGGGTGCTAAGGAGGGAAGGTTGGTTCAAGGTTCCTGGCTGAGTCCTTAACATCAGGGTTTGAAAGAGTTCAATTCTCAAAGTCCACCATGGCAATCAAATGGACAGTCGAGAAATAGATGAAGATCGGAGATGGGAGAACAAGCTAGATGGAGTTCCACTGGAAAATAGTACAGAATCAAGAAGACAGAATCAAGCAGATCCTCAGAGATGAGAGAGTGGGGATCACAGGTAACAAAGCCCTCTCATGCAGGAAAGGGGAATGAACCAGGGCAGACAATAACCCTGGGCCTTCCTGTCAGCTCATAAAGGACCTCAACAAAGCCCCCAGGGCCTCAGTCTTCCAAAATGTCCAAGAAGAGAAGGTGAGCTGCGTACTTCCTGTCACTCCAGGCTAGCCCTGACTTTTATCACTCTGTTTTGCAAGAAAGCAGAACTCTGTTTTCCTGACACCATTCCTGCTGACATTCATTCTCTGCTCCCAAAGGACACTTTTCATTTCATCTTTGCCATAAAGGTTTTTTTTTTTCTGATATATGAAAATGTGATGATTCTCCATCTACCCCAAGTCCTACCTGATCTTGCCCATAAGTGAAATCATAAATTAAATCCACCCTAGAATTCATCTCCACTGCCCTTCAAAAAGAGATTCATTGCTAGAGCGAGTGGTCTACAAGCATTCCTCACTTCACAATGCAAACTTTCTCGGTGGTCCCTGGGGAAGGGGAAGTAGAGGAAGCACGGCAAGGGCTGATTCCTTGGGTGAAAGCCAGAGCATATTAAGTCAGATATGACCTCCCCCAGCAATATGTCCTTTCTGAATTGGTTTGTACACATTAGGAGAGAGCACATCTCCCTTATGTTACTTCATCATGAGCCTGACAACAGAAACCTGAGAACCAAAACAATACAACTGAGTGATCAAGAGCCCTCTATCAGTCTCTTGAGGCCCTTTCGTGGGGTTCATTCTTTCTCTAATCCAGGGGCCCCCAACCTCCAGAATCTCATGTCTAATGATCTGAGGTGGAGCTGATACAATAACAATTGAAATACAGTGCACAGTAAAGGTGATGTGTTTGAATCATCCCAAAACCACTCCCCAACCCAGTCCATGGAAAAACTGTCTTCTAGGAAACCAGTCCTTGGTGCCAAAGAGGTTGGGAACTGCTGCTCTCGGCTACCTGTAGGTACTTCTACCACTTAACCTCGTCAGTCAAATGCAATTACTTCTCTGTGAAATATTCCAAGGACAAAGACCACGTTCAAATCACTTCTGTACTGCCAGGGCCTAGCGCAATATGTGGCGCTGAGTAGGTACCCAATAAATACATGCATAGGCACCCAGTGAACAAGCAAATGAATAAACACAGCAAGTGGGTAATGTCCTAGTTTAATAGGTCACCAATGGCTACTTTAGAAATTCAACAACATGTGCTATTGGATTGTTCTCTGCCAAAGAGCTCATCGTGTGCTTCACAATTATTTCTAAATGGTGTATGTGTGATAGTGAGCCTCACAGCATGCCAGATTGCGGGCCGTCAACTCAGTTAATTCACACAACAACCCTGTAGACACTATCATTATCTTCATTTTATAGAGGAGGTAACAGATACTAGGGGGAGGATATAAACTCAGGGCTCACAGTTATGCCCTGAGCCTGATTTTGAAAATCCAGAGGCATCCAACTCCAGATCTTGTGTTCTATGCCACTAGGATATATGCCTCTCCAGAGGCAGTTTACAGAACAGGTCAATGTCCCAGCATGTGCTACCTCACAGAGGACTTTATGTTGATGAATCAGAGTCATCAATCAAAAGGTCACCAAGCCAGTGTATTGTCCAAAGTCTTCCAATGACTTGCTAGGTGATCAGGATAAAATGCTTATTTTTTGTATCTCAGGCTTTTTGTTGGCAAATAACGGGTATTAAACTCTGAAATCTCTTCCCAGAATATATTATAACTCTAATAGGCTATGTGTTTTAACACAATTTTTTCCCCTATATCAGATTTTTCTCACCATCCACATTTCCTGTCACCATTCCCTGCAAATGCAGACATGCTTTTCAGTTTCAAAAAAGAAGACAACAGTAAAAACTTTGGGCTAAGTGGAGTATGAAAATGAACAGCAGAGGATTGTTAACTGAGTTTGACGTTGGAGGTGACATTGCTAATTTTCTACTGCCTCTTCTGTCTTTATGAAATGCACAGAATGACAGAATATCTGTCAAGGAGTGGCAGAATTCCCTGTCTTATCACAGATCTGTGCAAATTTAAAAGCTATGCAGAAGGTCAGTGAAAAAGAGGAAAAAGGAAGGGTAATGTATACTAGGTAATAATTGGAGCTAAAAAAGAAGTTTCAGTGAGTTTCTATGGTATAAAAGAAAGGAATCAGAAATATGAAATAAATATTCATTTAGAAAACAAGATGCCACCTGACCCTTTGGCTTGTTGGATTTTGGAAAATAATAGTAAATCAGTGAATCCCAGTATACTGGGATTTACTTATGCAATAAGTTGATTGGCTACTACCACCAGTCTTTTCCTAAATGTAAAGTGCTGGGTGATTCTAGAAAGGATGTAGGAGAAGCATCAGCTGTATCCTGCCCTTTAGAAGCTCACAATCTCATTGGTAAAATTGCATGAAGACATGAAATAAACAAAAATTTCATAAAATACACAATGCAGTATTCCTGGACCCAGCACTGGACCCAACAAAAAGTAAGTATTCAAACAAGGGTTGAATGGCACTGAATTCAAATGGACACTAGTGCAGTACCAGTCCCCAGTGGGGAATATTAGAGGATAAACTGGTCCTGAAGGATTTCACAGAGATGAGCAAGTCACCCGGGACTTTCAAGGGTGGTTAGGATTACAGATCAGATCATCTTTAACATATTTAAACAAATATCATTTAGGATTTGTTGCTTTTTTAAAAAAACATAGTCAATAAAGTTTAGAAATGTCCACCTCTCACTTGACATCCAAACTGTACCTAACTTAGGACAGTTCAAGTGCAAGATACTGAGAGCATCACTCATCTATGAGAGCTGGGCGGCAAGATGTACAGGCAGATTTCCAAGTCAGCTTTCAGTTAGAAAGCTTTTAATACAGATTCTTTGTAGACGCTCACTAAATAGTTGCTCCTGAATGAAGGAATGGGTGAATTATTCCTTTCAAAACAGTTTACTACAGAGAGTTACACAGCAGCTGATAAACAAGGCAGGAGCCAGTATATATAGCTTCTTGGGATGACCCCTTCCACCTGTGACCTTCCACTGCAGCACAGGTCAAGCCAGAACTCCCTGTTCAGTAGTGACTCCCACCCCTTCTAAGTGATGGAGCCCCTTCTATGAAATACACAGATCAACTCTCAACAGCAAGTCTGATTTCTTGAAATTTTCAGCAGGGTGAGATCATTAAGCCATTGACATTAACTGGGGAGTGGCCTCCTAAATATTCCTTTTATTCTATCTGCATCAGTTACTGTATTTGTGAAATGGGAATAACAGACTGTTGGAAGAAACAATTATTAAAAGTGATTATGAAGAACTTTGCAATATAAAGTGCTTGTTAAAATTGAGAAGTACTTGATGTACCCTTCACAATTCCCCCCAGACTATGAAAACCCCATTTGTAGAAATATCATAAGCTTGCCTAGACAGCAAGTATTTTGAAGCTTATGCTTCACCATTTAAATCTGTCATCTTGCAAAGAAGCTCATTATTTCAGAAATATGAGCATTTTAAAGATGCTACTGCAGTTCTCAATCACAAGTTTTCATTGCTTTTATTTAAAATAAGCCACCTTGAAATCTGTCTCCAAATCCACATCTTTGCATACAGGTTTTAACCAGCAGTTATGTGTGTGCACGTGTGTGTACATTTGAAATATGATGTCTAAGAGATGTCTCCTTTCATTATCCCTGTTAGAATGGTCCCTCTCTTTTATAATTCCCATTTGGTTGAACAATAAGTGGGAGAATTCATTTTCTCTTGTACACCTCATTGAAATGAGCTTTAGTGAGAAGTTAACTTAGCTAATTTGTTTGCTTTGCATAATTATTATAATCACCTACTAAGTACTACCAGTGAATAAGCACTAATATCCTACAAGAACATCACATGAACTTTTCATAAATTATTTTAGTCCAAGGAATGTATTTTTGCTTTCTTCTCTATCACAGGGAAACAAAGAGATTGAGAGAAAGGGAAGTTCATTTAAATCCCTGAGTATAAATAAACTCAAATCTCTCTGTGAGAGGGTGATAGGGAGTAGAAGCGTTAGAGATGGCAACCCAAAGGAAACTGTAATTCAAAAAGATACATGCAGTCCAATGTTCATGCAGCTCTATTTAAAAGTAATGTAAGTGCCTATCAACAGATGAATGGATAAAGATGTGGTATGTATGTGTGTGTGTACACACACACAATGGAATATTACTCAGGCCTAAATTATGAAATAATGCCATTGCAGAACAGGGATAGACCTGGAAATTATCATACTGACTAAGCCAAACAGAAAGACAAATGTCAATGACATTGCTTACATATGGAATCTAAAACAAAGCTATGAATTTATTTATAAATTAGAGATTCATAGATATAGAAAACAAATTTATAGTTACTGAAGAGGAAAAGGAGGGAGGAATGAATTAGGAGAATGTGACTAACAGATACCCACTCACTGAGCTATATACCTGAAACTACCAAGATACTGTAAATCAACTATACTTCAATTTAAAAAATGAATGAATGAATAAATAAATAAAAAGAGACCGAATATGGTAGAGAAGGAAGTGCTATCTAACAGTTAACAGTTCAGGCTCTGGAATCAGATTTCCTAGACATGGCTTGGCTTTAAAACTTAGGAATGTTACTTTCCCTGATTCCTAGTTTAGTTCATACTCCAAATTTACGCAGTGAGTATCCAAAGTGGTAATAGGTATGGAGTACCTATAAAAGTATTTCTTGACTCAAAAATGGTTAGCCACTATGAATGGCACATATTTGGAGGGACTCCTGGAAGCAGGCACAAAGACCTCTTCTCAGCAGGGAGCTATAAAAAGAGCATTAAGCCATGGCCAGGCACCTGTGCCAAACTCTGTTCATCTTCACACTCCCATGGAAGGCAGTAGGAGAGACCTCATAGTCAGTAAACCCGGTTTTCATTTCCAGCTGTGCTACATGCACTATGTACCTACTGCAGTCCAGACACCATGCCAGTTGCCTTACTCTGAGATTTAATCCTGTAAATGTAAAAAATGGAAAATAGTAACCCTTACCACAGATTTGTTGTAGGAAAATCAATGGCGAGAAGGCATGTGAAAGTACATTGCACGCCGAGAAAAACCAGCATCTGTAGACGCTGGGGTATTCATGCTAAATACAGATGGTTGTGTCTACTTTATTACATAGTGGACCTACTTTCAGGCAATCCACATCTGCACTTGACAACCAAGTACAAGTTTTTACAATCAGTGTTCCTAAGAGCATTCAGTACAAGCCGTTTTCTCCAAGGGCAGAGTGGACACAGGGTGCGTGGACCCTCTCCCCCCAAGACCCCGCCTGCTGCTTCCCTGCCGAGGTCTGGCATGAGGAAGTGAGACCTCAGGAGACCCTGTCCTTGCTTGTGCCAGCTCAACAGAAGGTGTCAGAATGACACATGAGCTGTGGTGAGGGGTGAACATGGAATGTAAAAAGAGCAATGGCATGGGCATTTCAGAATATTCATACACAGTGGCACTCTTGTTTGCCATTCACTGATCTCATTCACCGTCCTTTCTAGAGTGGCTACCCCTGGCTGCTCCAGAGATGTGTGTTCAATACTATGGAGGAGGAAAGGGCCAGTCCCCCATTCTATTCAAACAATATTTATGAAGTGCTTTCCATGTGCAAGGGACTATGCAAGACACCAGGGATAGACCTATGAGCAAAACAAAAAGAGGTCTTGACTTTTACTCATTTATTTATTTAGCACAGATGTCCTGACAACCAGCTATGTGTTGGACAATGTTCTAGGTGTTAAAAGCAATAGCAGTGAAGAGTCTCTGCTCCCAAGTTGGAGACTGCACTTCAGTGGGAGAAATAGATTGCAGACTGATTGCATCATTATCTCATTACAATTACACTACAAAAGAACAGCAGAGGACACCATGAGAGAATTTTACAGGAGATCTGTCCTGGACTGAAAAGGCAGGGAAAGCTGCTTAGAGAAAATGAAGTTTCATCTGAGATCCGAAGTCTGAATAGTGGACAGCTAGGCAAAAGAATGGTAGAGGAAGAAAACTTTCAGGAACTAAAAATATGTGCAAAGTCCATCTGAATTTTCCAAGAACTGTAAGAAGGCCAGGGTGACAGAAGTGTGGAGAATGAAGGGTAGAGAGATGAGGTATAAAGCTGGAGTGATAATGCAGGGTTTAATTATTCAGCCTATCTGAGGGATTCTGAAATTGATGCCATGGAAATAGGAAAGATCTAAAAGTTTAATAAGATAACTGATATAATAAAACTTGCGATTTAAAAGACTACTCCATATATACTATGGGGAATGGGTTGGTAGGGAAAATACCAGATATGGTGAGTACATGGAGAGTTATTACAATAGGCCCAGCTAGACACTGTTGGATCTGACAAGACAGTGACTGCCAGTATGGGGACAGGGGAGAAGTGGGGACGTCTGAGAGATGTTTAAGTGTTAGATTTTCTTGGCTTATTTTCTGAACTGTTGCCATTAAAAAGATAATGATGTCAAGGGAGACAACACATCTGGTTTGCACACCTGGGTGCATGGTGACATACCATTCACTGAAATAAAGAATTATGAAAGAGATTTAGTGATTGGAAATGATGAGTATACTGCTTTTGGCAGATGTTTAGGTATTTTTGGACTTCCACATGGAGATGTCCAAGAGGTCATCTGGAGCTGAGAGGTAAAGAAAGCAGGAAATTGGGACTTGGGGTTGTTACAGGTTGAATTGTGTCCTCCCAAAGGTATGTTGAATCCTAACCTCCAGTGCCCCAGATCATGAAAATATTTGGAAGGGGCATCATGGCAGACTTGACTAGGAGGTCATGCTGGAGTGGGTGACCTCCTGGTCAATTCCTAGGTAGGTTGATAAGAAGTCCAGGGTCCCTGAGGAAGAGAAAGGGGTCAGGAAAAAAGTACAAACTTTTTTTTCTACATTGCTTTGTCTTAGTCAATATAATAATGTATCTTGCTCAGAGACATGCTTCTCTTTAAAGAGATTTTTCTGAATAATCTTATGGGCCACAGCAATGGTCACAGGACTGGAAAAGGTCAGTTTTCATTCCAATCCCAAAGAAAGGCAATGCCAAACAATGGTCAAACTACCAAACAATTGCACTCATTTCATACGCTAGTAAAGTAATGCTCCAAATTCTCCAAGCCAGGTTTCAACAGTACATGAACTGTGAACTTCCAGATGTTCAAGCTGGTTTTAGAAAAGGCAGAGGAACCAGAGATCACATTGCCAAATTCCAATGGATCATTGAAAAAGCAAGAGAGTTCCAGAAAAACATCTACTTCTGCTTTATTGACTATGCCAAAGCCTTTGACTCTGGATAACAACAAACTGTGGAAATTCTTCAAGAGATGGGAATACCAGACCACCTGACCTGCCTCCTGAGAAATCTGTATGCAGTTCAGGAAGCAACGGTTAGAACTGGACATGGAAAAACAGACTGGGTCCAAATCAGGAAAGGAGTACATCAAGGCTGTATATTGTCACTCTGCTTATTTAACTTAGAATGCAGAGTGCATCATGAGAAACACTGGGCAGGCTAAAGCACAAGCTAGAATCAAGATTTCCAGGAGAAATATCAATAACCTTAGATATGCAGATAACACCACCCTTATGGGCAAAAGCAAAGAGGAACTAAAGAGCCTCTTGATGAAAGTGAAAGAGGAGAATGAAAAGGTTGGCTAAAAGCTTAACATTCAGAAAACTAAGATCATGGCATCCAGTCCTATCACTTCATGGCAAATAAATGGGGAAACAATGGAAACAGTGACAGATTTTATTTTCAGTTCAGTTCAGTTCAGTTGCTCAGTCGTGTTTGACTCTTTGCGACCCCATGAATCACAGCACGCCAGGCTTCCCTGTCCATCACCAACTCCCGGAGTTCACTCAGACTCGCGTCCATCGAGTCAGTGATGCCATCCAACCATCTCATCCTCTGTCATCCCCTTCTCTTCCTGCCCCAATCCCTCCCAGCATCAGAGTCTTTTCCAATGAGTCATCTGTTCTCATGAGGTGGCCAAAGTACTGGAGTTTCAGCTTCAGCATCATTCCCTTCAAAGAAATCCCAGGGCTGATCTCCTTCAGAATGGACTGGTTGGATCTCCTTGCAGTCCAAGGGACTCTCAAGAGTCTTCTCCAACACCACAGTTATTTTTGGAGGGCTCCAAAATCAATGCAGATGGTGACTGCAGCTCTGAAATTAAAAGATGCTTGCTCCTTGGAAGAAAAGTTGTGACCAACCTAGACAGCTTATTAAAAAGCAGAGACATTACTTTGCCAACAAAGGTCCATCCAAGTCAAAGCCATGGTTTTCCCAGTAGTCATGTATGTATGTGAGATTTGGACTGTAAAGAAAGCTGACACCGAAGAACTGGTGCTTTTGAACTGTGGTGTTGGAGAAGACTCTTGAGAGTCCCTTGGACTGCAAAGAGATCCAACCAGTCCATTCTAAAAGAAATAAGTCCTGAATATTCATGGAAGGACTGATGCTGAAGCTGAAACTCTAATACTTTGACCACCTGATGTGAAGAAATGACTCATGATGAGTTGGCAAAGTAGCAGTGTAACATGTATGATATCATAAGTGAAACAAATCTCCAGTCCAGGTTTGATGCAGGATGCAGGATGCTTGGGACTGATGCACGGGGATAATCCGAGAGAAGGTGTGGGGCGGGAGGAGGGAGGCGGGGGTCGGGATTGGGAGTTCATGTATACTCGTGGCTGATTCATGTCAATGTATAGCAAAACGAATACAGTATTGTAAAGCAAAACAAACTAAAAAATAAAAATTAATTAAAAAAAAAGAAAAGACCCTGATGCTGGGAAAGATTGAAGGCAGGAGGAGAAGGTGATGACAGAGGATGAGATGGTTGGATGGTATCACCGACTAGATGGACATGTGTTTGAGTAAATTCTGGGAGTTTGTGATGGACAGGGAGGCCTGGCATGCTTCAGTCCATGAGGTCACAAGGAGTCCGACACGACTGAGCGACTGAACTGAACTGGTAAGATCTATTTTTAGTTCTAATCTTGTTAATTTAAGATGTCTGTTGTGGGAGTGGGTCTGGTAAAAGTATATAAGGCCTTGATAAGACTAGTGAGTGGGGGCACTCCCCGACCCTCTTCTGATGTCTATGTCAGAAGCTTTCTCTGTCCCTTTTTCACTTTAATAAAACTCTGCTACACAAAAGCTCTTGAGTAATCAAGCCTGGTCCCTGGTCCCGAAGCTAAATCTTCTTCTCCAGAGATCACGAGTCCAACATCGCTCACCATAAGCTATCAATGTGACCATGTCCTTATAAAAAGAGGTAAAAGACAGACACAGCCGGGGTGTGACAGTGGAGCAGACAGGGAAGTGTTCCAGCGGTGAAGATGGAAGCGCATCCAGAAAGGCTTAGGGTGCCGTGACAAACAGCCTGGCTTTCATTTCCAGCCCAGTGCTCGTAAAATTTGAGTGCTTATTCGGGTTAGTCTACCAAAACAAAATACCACAGAGTGGGTGCTTAAATGACAGAAATTTATCCCTCATGGTTCTGGAGACTGGGGAGTCTGACAATAACGTGTCAACTGCTATGGTTCCCCAATAAGAGCTCTCTTGCTGGCTTGCAGATGACAGTCTTCTCACTGTGTCTTCACATGGTGGAGAGAGAGGTCTGAGCAACCTTCCTCTTCTTATGAGGACACTAATCCCATGGTGGGGGCCTTACCTTCACAATCTCATCTAAATCTACTTGTCTCCCAAAGGCCTCACTTCCAAATACCATAGCATTGAGGGTTAGGACTTCATTCAACATACGAATTTGGAGGGAACAGAAGCATGTGGTGCATATACAAATCACCTGGGAATCTTCTTAAAACATACATTCTGATCCAGGAGGTCTAGGGTAAGGCCCAAGACTCTGCATTTAAGCTCCTAGGAGATGCCAAAGCTGCTGGTCCAAGGACTATTGTCTAAATAAACAAATTCAGGACCGTGGCAGTGAGGAGACAGTACAAGCAGATTCAGATGTCCTCTTTTTTTAAAAAAGAAAAAAAAAAAAACTTCTCTAAGGAGAAATTTGAAGTACACAGAAACCCAGAGAGGATAATATAATTGAAAAGCTCATAATTTAAATTTTGCCATATTTACTTCATCTGTATTTTTGCTGTAACACTTTATAGACATCATGATATTTTAGCACTAAATACTCAGTATGTATCTTCTAAAATAAGGACATTTCCTGCAGAACTACAGTATCATTGTCACTGCTAACAAAATTAACAGTAATTGCTAAATATTATCAAATAGCATGGTTGGATTTGTGCTTTAGGAAGGTAATTCTGGTGACAGTATGAAAAGTGATATTTCCTCTCTATTTTTAATGAGAAGTATAAAAGAGTGTAAATACGAATGTATAGGAAAGTGGTATATCCATCCATCTATACCCTGATGCTGGGAGGGATTGGGGGCAGGAGGAGAGGGGGACGACCGAGGATGAGATGGCTGGATGGCATCACAGACTCAATGGACGTGAGTCTGAGTGAACTCCGGGAGTTGGTGATGGACAGGGAGGCCTGGCGTGCTGCGATTCATGGGGTCGCAAAGAGTCGGACACGACTGCGCGACTGAACTGATACATATGTTCATGCATGCACAGATGTGTCATCTGTGCCAACTAGCGTTTGTGCTTGCACCTGCTTAAGCACACAGAGAAGACCTCCTCACACCAGTGACTTGCCCACCTCCCCAGCTCTCAGGAGGCAGCTGCTTGCTCAGTGGAGTCAGCTGCTCGGGATGAGCTGCCTGCTGCTCTTTGTCATGGCGGGGGGCTAAGTTATGTCTGGAACCCCCAGCGGTCCTCCACCAGATGTCACAACTTCTGTGCGCCCAGCGCATCCTAACCTCAGCAGGAAAGGAAATATGACAAGAGATACAAATGTACCAAATACAAGAGGATCTGAAAATCAAGGAAGCATCTGGAACCCAGTGAGTTCATGCTGAGCAGGCCATTTTCATGAGACTCAGGTGTTGGAGGGGGGTTCTGCAGGTGAGTGACGTGGGTGAGACTGGTCTCAGGCTGCCCTCCTTCCTCATAAGCTCTTGGAAATCCCCAGGGTCCACAGACAGAAGACCTCTCAGTGAAGAGCTCTGTGTGCCTCTATCCAGAGAGATCCTTTGAAGGGGGAGACTGGTGTACCTTTCTTCTTTCCCGTGTCTCCCCCAGGCTGCTTAACAGAGTCACAGCCAATAGGACTGAGACGCTGCAGAGAAGAGAAATTCACTGGAAACGATGAGCAGTTGAAAGTGAATAGATCGAGCACATCCAACAAGTACTGGCTCTCCCCACGAGTGCCCAAAAGATAACTTCTTGTCTTCTCAGAAAGTGTCAGAAGTGGCCACAGTTTCATAGAACCAATCCAGGAATGACTTACTGCTTTAATATATTAAGTGAGACTATTTCTGACCAGGTGGAAGGTATGTCTAAAAGCCATCAGCAGCTTGTTTTGGGCAGTGTTGTGCGTGGAGGGGGGCCCAGAGCCATGCTGACTTCTCTCTCCCTTCTCTTTAACTGCTCACTGCCAGCAAAACCAATTCCGTGCAGCATTTAGCGTGTCCCGCACACACTGGCAAGGCAGAATGTGGAATTAATACAGGCTTGCAAACCAAACAGATGCTGAAGCCTCAGCTCTGTCACTTCCAAGTGAGGGGCTTCAGCAAACCACTTCTGCCTCCAAACCTCCTTTGGAACAACAATGTTGATGGAAAAAGTAATTGAGCTAGAACTTATTCTTTGTCGTTTGCATGTTCATACTCAGTCTTGTCCCATTCTTTGTGATGCTATGATAGCCGCCCAGGCTCCTCTGACCATGGGATTATCTAGGCAAGAATACTGGAGTGGGTTGTCATTTCTTATTTCACTTATTCTTTGGGTTACAGCAATTACTATTTCTAACTGAACTATCATGAAGGACACTGACTGAATCTAATACTTTTCTGTATATCCACAAAACAGTAATCAACTCAATAAGAGTTTAACAAATGCTTGTTGGTGTATCAATGTGTTTAAAAAACCTGTAATAATTTATTAAAAGTTCACTAATTCATGGAATAAATGATGTTATGTGCTTACCATGTATTAATATAAACACACTGGGGAGGGAACCCAAGGAAAAGCCTGATGGGGAACTCACGTTCTTTGGCTCTTTCAACCAGAGCATTTCTTCCTTCACCTGTCTCGTTATGTATTGGAGGTAGCATGTATATTGTGTTTGAAAAATAATATTCCTAAGAAATGAGCTCGGGGATGAGGAGAGAGGTGGCATCTGGATGACCTGAATACTGCTATTGCTTTGTGTAGTTCCAGGTCATCCCACAGTCACACAAGGCTTGGCTCCCAGCTGTTAGGCAGGTCACTAAGGTGTCCAGTTTAGCCCTATGTTTAATGGGTTATGGTGTAGTGGTGAAGAGTCCCCTGCCAGTGCAGGAGACACAAAAGACTCAGGTTCTATCCCTGGATCAGGGAGATCCCCTGAAGTAGGAAATAGCAACCCACTCCAGTAACCTTAACTGGGAAATCCCAGGGACAGAGGAGCCTGGAGGGCTACAGTCCATGGGATCGCAAAGAGGCAAACACAACTGAGAAACTGAGCTTACACACTTGAAATCTTGAGCATTTTTTAATCAGAATACTGCCCTTGCCCCAGACAGCTGCCCTAGATTCAGTGAACTGTTACAGGTCCCACATTCCTCCCTTCCTAAGGGCTGTCCCTCTGAGCTCTGGGCAGCAAAGTGACGATACGGGAAGGGTGTTAGAGGCCAGCACCCCCATAGGAGGGCCTGTAGAAAATGGTCCCAGGGAAGAGCGAGAAAGAGACAGGTGTGACAACAGCGCTTATCAATAACCACACAGCTCAGCTCTAAGCAGTCTAGATGGCAGAGGGGCCATAGAGGGGCCTGATTTGATCCTTCCACGCAAAGCATTTCACCAGCTCCATGTGATTTGTTTCTCTCTTGTGGGCCATGTTGTTTTTTCTTTTCTTTTTTTTTTTTTTTATAAACCTCCACTCCCCACTCACTTCTCTTCAGTGCCTGCCCCCAGGAGGTGGGAGGAAGGAGGTCACTTTAGCACATCTTCTTAGTTTTAATTTATTAATAAGAATCATGCAGGATATACTGGCATAGATGAGATTTTTCTCCCAGAGCTACTATTGATCAGCTTATTTGGCACAAAATGTGGACATTATTAAAAGGGCTACAGGAGAAATAATTGCATCCAGGGGGGATTGCACATACTTTCAATTTAGCCATGGCCTAATACAGAAATTGGCCTGTTTTATCATTGTAATAGCCAACAATCTTCGCTCCTTACTGAAACTGCATTTCAAATCTGCATATGTGGTTATACCTTTTTTAAAGTTTTACTTTTACAAGTAGAAAAGAATCTCAAGATATCATAAAAAAAATTATATATGTAACCCTTGACATTATCCTGGGAACACCCTGCTGTGATGCGGGCAGGGAGGATAAAGTGGCAATGTACAGGGGAAGGCTGTTCTCTCAGAAACTCCAAGATGGATCACCTCCCATTAACAGTGCAATGCCCAAACCTGGGCCCTAAAATGTTTTAATCCCCTTCCCTGGTGGCTCAGACAGTAATCTGCCTGCAATGAGGGAGACCCAGGTTTGATCCCTGGGTCAAGAAGATCCCCTGGAAAAGGAAATGGCAATCCACTCCAGTATTCTTGCCTGGAGAACTGCATGGACAGAGGAGCCTGGCAGAGTACACTCCATTGGGTCACAAAGAGTCAGATACAACTGAGTGACTAACATGGAAAAAAGATTGCTGGGTTAGCTTTTATATACAATTGCATTTGCTGCAATGTAATTGCTGAAGTAGGAGCAAGAACATTATGAGAAAGCAAGCAAATATGACCCAAAGAATGTATGTATAAGCCATTTAGCATTTGGTGAGCATGTCATATTAGAATAGCTATTTTGGGGAAAACCCACTTGCCTCCAGATAAAGAGACTTCAACTTTACTTCCAAACCTCACTTGTAACCTTGTGTAAGACATTAACAGTATAAATAAATAGATACTTAAGACAGTGAATATATATATATCTATCTATATATATATATATATATAATTAATGGGACCTCTAAAAGCCATCATTAATGTCAGAGACAGTACAGGAATATCCACTATTTCCATACTTATCATTAAACAAGGACAAGTCAATGCAATTAGGACAGCAAGAGACAGCAATAAAGATGCAAGACTGAAAACAATAAAGGTTTCTCTTATTTTGTGGATGACAGACAATTGTATTTTTCAAAACTCAAGACAGTCCAAAAAGACATGTTCACAAATTTATATAACTAAAATTTTTTAAAAGTTTTCTTATAGACAAAACAAGTATCAGAAGATATAATGAAAGAAAAGATCCAATTCATGATGTTACTCTCCAGAGTGAAATAGCTTAAAAATAGCTTGAAGAAATTCATATAATCCTAATAAGCAAAATGCAAAACTATTGAGTAACATGAAATAAGATTTAATTGCATGTCATGTTCCACCATGATACAAAGACTTGATATTGAAAAAAATATATAAATATCCCTCAAAACTTATATAGAGCCTTCACATGGTCCAAATTAAAATGCTAATGGCATTTTTTATTTTTACTAATGTGAAAAATAACACCAAAGATTTTCTGGAAGAATATATATAAAATATTATCCCAGATAATTCTGAGAAAGTATAGTAATAAAAGGATATAAGTCCAACCACAATTAAAACATATTACAAAACTCATGATTAAAACAGCTTGGTACTATTTTTCACTGGAGTTAATTTGTGAGAAATTAGATTGAAGTAACTAGCTAATGCTTTGGAAAAAAAAGAAAAAGAGAAAAGCTTCATAGCCCATAATTCCTTATATCAGTCAATAAATACTGTAATACAATTCTAGAAGAAAGTACATAGATTGTTTTCATAACCCTAGAGTCAAAAGTGGCACAATGGTAAAAAGAATGCCTGCCAATGCAGGAGACACATGAGAGATGGGTTCTATCCCTGGGTCAGGAAGATCCCCTGGAGTAGGAAATGGCTACCTGCTCCAGTATTTTGCCTGGAAAATTCCATGACAGAGGAGCCTGGGAAGCTACTGCCCATGGGTCCACAAGCATACAAACGCAGTCAAAAAATATAAAAATAATTGCAAGTCATGGGAGAAAATATTGGCAAACATTAATATTTTCAAAAATGTATAATTTTCTATAGCAAAAAAAAGGGTCAAAAAATTAACTGAACAGTTTCATGTACACTATGAAGCTGAGAATTCCTTTAACATGTAAAGAGTTTCATAGCAAGCAATGAACATGGTAATACAATACAAAAATAGGGAAAGTTATACATATTTATGGGCTTCCCTAGTGTCTCAGACAGTAAAGACTCTGCCTTTGCTGCAATGCAGGAGATCAGGGCTTGATACCTGGGTTGGGAAGATCCCCTAGAAAAGGAAATAGCAGCCCCTCCAGTATTTTTGCCAAGAGAATTCCATGGACACAGGAGCCTGGAAGGCTACTGTCCATGGGTCTCAAAGAGACAGACAGAGCTGAGCAACTATCACTTTCACCACTTTTCAATTATACATATTCATAGGAAGAGAAAATAAATGATACAAATGAACTTACAAAACAGAAAGAGACTCACAGACTTAGTGAACTTATGGTTTCCTGGGAGGAAGGATGGGTGAAGGGATTGTTAGGGAGTTTGGGATGGATGTGAAGTGAAGTTGCTCAGTCGTGTCCGACTTGGCAACCCCATGGACTGTAGCCTACTGGGCTCCTCTGTCCATGGGATTTTCCAGGCAAGAATATTGGAGTGGGGTGCCATTTATGGCTATATTTAAAATGGATAATCAATAAGAACCTACTATATAGCACATGGAACTCTGCTCAATGTTATGTGGCAGCCTGATTGGGAGGGGAGTTTGGGGAGGAATGGATACATGTATATGTATGGCTAAGCCCCTTGCTGTCCCCCTGAAATTATCACAACAATGTTAACTGTTATATAACAACAATTATTATAGTTAAGTCACTCAGTTGTGTCTGACTCTTTGTGACCCCATGGACTGTAGCCCACCAGGCTCCTCTGTCCATGGGATTCTCTAGGCAAGAATACTGAAGTGGGAAGATCCTTCTCCAGGGGATCTTCCCGACCCAGGGATCGAACCCAGGTCTCCCACATTAGAGGCAGACACTTTAACCTCTTAGCCACCAGGGAAGAGCCCAACAATTATTATACTCCAATATAAAATAGAAAGTTAAAAATATAAATTAAAAAAAAACAACTCAAGTCCACCCACAATTACAGCAATACATATCAAAACAAGATAGCATTTCTCATTGATTTGATAAAAGTGTATTATTTAAATTTATAATCAGTACTGGCAAAATATACAGACCTTTTCATATATAGTTTCTGTATACATTCTTTTATCTTTAAAAAAAAATGTTTTTAACATTTCAGCAACATGTATATCAACTTCGAAGATGTGATATCTTCATTGTCTGAGAAATTTTACCTTCTGAGATTTACTATAAATACATTTTAAAATAAAAATATCTCTAAGAAATCTAAAAGCTGGTTAATTATGTACTATTTAAATTGTGTTACATATATAATAGAAAGATATGTAGTGATAAAGAAGGAAATAACCATATATGCTAAAATGGGAAAAGCTCCACCAAGATGTATTTAGTAAAAATGGTGACATAAAGAGCAGTGATCATGTGACTCCTGCATGTGTGAATTTTGTAGGGGGAATGGATGTGTCTCTGCGTGTACAGATGTACGTGAAAGATTTTGTACAAGTACACAAGAGGTTGTTACCCATAATCACCTTGGGTAAAGGGACTCAAACTAAGGAAGGGAGTCAGGCATTTATTTTCTATCTTGTACCATTCTATTTCTGTAATGTTATTTCCTTTTAACAAAGTAAAGTAGGTGGCCCTAAAATTAGGGATCAATCTCCCCTCTTTTCATGGAAATAGATTTGTTTTATTACTTTTATGAAGTTAAAACAATATTCAAGTATTTATCAAAAATACATAGAAAAAGTTAATATAAAATAAAGGCAAAGGGAATAAAATTCACTTCTTATTCTCTTAACACTCAGAGAGGCCCCTCTGCAAAGGTCAGAGCACAACTTGCTTAATCTGCTAAGTGCATGGAGCTATATTATTTTGTCAATGGGGTCCTATCATACTTGCTGCTTAATATGCTTTTTATATTTGATGTATCATAAGCCTATATCTATTTTCAATATGGAGTCATTTTATCAGTTTTGGTGCCTACACAGGATTACAGTGTGATGGATATTCCATAGTTTTTTCAATTATGGAACCCACCCTGTTAGGACTCTCCAGAGAAACAGAACCAACAGATTACCATATCCCCAAATATACATGATGCTCTTAGTCTATTCTGAAATTGTGAAATTCTATGAAGTCATGCCTATATTTGGTATTCTTTTCATGGTGTTTACCTGAAACACAACACTCTCTCACCTTTTAAGCTCCAGGTCTTGTCAATGCCATTGTCTTCAATCATACTTTCACTTTGTTTCTGTTCTCCTTATTCATACTCCCTGAGAAGGATTCACTCTACTTGCTTTCATCTGTGTCTTTTTCTTCTGAATTCCTGGAGATTTCTCCACATTTGCTCTTCTAATTCACCAGCGTGGACTGCTACAATGTCCAATTTGTTGTTCATTTGTTCCACTGAGGTTTTAATTTACATGTCTGACTCTCATTTCCATACAGTCCCCCATTGTCCTCATGGCTTGCCTTCAGTGTCATCATGCTTGTGGCAAACCTTTGATCTTGTGGAAAACACGCATTTTCTATTTCTTGCAGTAATATATTTTGGCTGGAGGCTGTTGTTCTCATTTTCAACAGTGACCTGTTTTTGTTTTGTTTCATTTTTAAACCGGTAGTATTTGCTGCCAGGTCTTGTTAACTTCCTCAGTTTTCTCTTCTTTAGAGAGAGAGAATCTACCATATCCATTACTAGTTTTTTGGCAAGTAGGAAATGGGTTGCCTTCCATTGGAAATTTGTGTTTACTGCTCTAAAAAAATGAGAGGAAAATAATATATCAGATCATAATCTTCCAGTGCAGCTCAGGCAGGCTCCACTGAGCAGTGGGGACAGAGCTGGGCTCCGGAGCTCTGACTCCCTGTGAAGTGCGGCCTCTCTGTATTGAGGGAGGCTGTCCCAGGCATGGACTCCAGCATTGCTAGAACTCTACAGCTTTTGGACATCAGTGCTAGAGACAAAACCTGGAGCCATCCCTTTACCACTGACGCCAAATGGCCTGGAAGTCAGCAGACATGAGAGGTGGCTGTGCAGCCTTGTTTTCTAGCTGTCACCCACCTCAGATAAAGTATGAGGTAGTTTCTGCTCCCATCACCTCTGCTTTCTTGCATGATAAGCCCTTGTTCCCAGAGAGGAGCCACATGCTCATCCTCTGAACTTCCTTAGTAGGGGACCATGTTCACTCCAGTTAGCAGAAATTCCCTGAAATCCCTGTCTGTAGTTGATACTTCTTCCCTGTTGTCAGAGCTGGTGAAAGATTTTTCACAATTTGTATTTTCTATTGGTTATTTCAATAGGAGAATGGGGGATATGAGATCATGTCTTGAACATGAATGATTCCTTTCCATTAATTCTCAATTTTCTCATCCCTTTCATTGCCATCAGGAATAGAACTGCTATAATTATCTTCATTCCCTCCCTCTGCCCTTCATTTATTGGCATCACTTGAAAAATCTCTTGTCTCGGTGGAAGAATAGTCATTTTTTACCTTCAATGAAAACACCCTGGGGATTTTCCTCAAATAATTGATTAAACTGTACTTAAAATAAGTCACCATTTATTTCTTACTGTTTTGATGCACCTAAATTACCTCTTAGTTCAAATTTATCTTTACTATTTTAGTATCTTTTAGTAATTGCATCTACATTTAATGAAATGTGGAAGAAGCTTATATTTATTGGGTTGTAAATTATTACACAGTGTGCAACTTTGATTAGCAAAGTGCACCATAGTGCTTTTATGGATTAATAAGGGGGAAAATGTATGGTATTACCCAAGAGAGATGAGATGGAAATTTTAGTTCACAAAAATAATGGAAACAAATGGCATGATTGTCATATATGTTAAACTGCAAAAAGAATTATTGCTAACATCTCTATCACCTGGCTTTTGAGACTACTTGAATGGTACTTTAGTATTTTTTTCCAAGAATATGCAATTTATAGCTAATAAACCACTGGTACCCTTTTTCCATTAGCTTCATGCAATGCATATTTATTCAAATATAGTTTATATGTATTTGGCTATGAATATAAATATATACATGAAAGAATATATAAAACTAACATTCCTAAGCATGACTTCATATGATCTGGGCTTGGTGAGTTGGGAATGGAGTTAGGGATATTGCTATGAGTTCACTAGGACAATAACTGAGTTATAAGGTAATTATTCCTCTTCAACGGCTCTCACCATGACAACTCAGTTCTGAAATTCAACTATTATTCAGCTCAAATTATGTCAAAGTTTAAAGCCTGAATTTTATTGACCTCCTTCTGATGTCTATGACATCTAATCATCTGGGTATATGAAACCAGATTGTTAACAGCAAGAACAGCTCAAAAGATTCTTTACTATACACACCTGGACAGTTCCTTTGTTAAACCCAAGTGATGATTCAGTCTCTGGGCTCTGTTATACATGCATAACCATCTTGGGGCAGAAATTGAACATGGCATTCCCATCTCCTTTACTATCAAGCTGCAAATCTTTCATAGCCCAAACATCCCAGACTGTTTTACAGTCAAATATAGGTTATCTTATGACTCAAATTGCAAACCTCTGTTCAACTCTAACCAAAAAAAGAAAGAAAGAAAGAAAGAAAAATACAAAGAAAAAAATAATAAGAAGAAATATATTAAAAAAGTCATTGAATTTTAGTGCCAATAACTCTGAAAAATTCCCCTCTGGCTTAAGACTATGTGGGCAAGTATCCTCCCAGTTTAACCCACTGTCTGATTTTGACACATTTCTAGAATTAAAAGAAAGAAGCAATTTGAATTGTTTCCAAATGTCAAAGCCGAAGAAGCATTGTTACTCAACCCCAAATCTGGTCCGTAACAATTAGATAGTATCTGGGTTTTCTGGTGCTGTCATAACATACCACAAACTGGGAGGCTTCAACCACAAAAAAATGTATTTTCTCATAGTTTTAGAGGCTAGAAGTTCAGGATCAAGGTATTGGGAGGCCTGCTTTCTTCTCTCCTTGGTTCCCCAGATGGTCTCCTCCTGGCTGAGTACTCACATGGTTGTCCCCTCAGTCCGTGTGTTGTCTCTGTCTTAATCTCTTCTTACAAAGACGCCAGTCATATTGTATTAGAGCCCACCCATACAAGCTCGTTTTATCCTTATCACTACTTTAAAGGCCCTGATTTCAAATGCAGTCATATTCTGAGGTAGTAATAATCAGGACATGAATTTTGGCAGGATTCATTTCAATTCATAACACAACATTTCATAACACAATTCATTTCATAACATTAGAAAAGGAACCAAAAATAATTCTAGGACATCTGTTTTATAACTACCACTATAAGTAAATACTATTGACCATACAAAAAATACATAGGTGCAGCTTTAGTAAACTGCCACCAGGAAAGGATTTTTACAAATAAATACTGTTAGTCATATATAAAGTAAATAGACTGCATCTTTAGCAAATTTAAATCATAGACTGCATCTGTAGGTGAGCTCAGACCTACACATGAGAAGGATTAATAATCAAACAGCATTTAAATGAGTGGTGAGTGCTATGGGATTACTTAGATTCTCCCAGGTTAAGATAATATCCTATCTCTGTCCATTGAAAACTTACTATCTAGAAAGGCAGAAGAGAGGCATAGACACCTCATTATAACAAAGCCTTCCAATGATTCTCAATGTTTGAGGAAAATGCTATGGAAACTCAGAGATGGTAACTATCTCTTCTGAGTTGTTAAGGGAATAAGTACAGGAGAGGAAAGTTTTGCTGAAGAGGTGATGAGATGAGTGACCATTAGCCAAGAAAATGTCAAATCATGCTACTCCCCACTTGGGAAGTAGTAGGGGACAAATGACTTGGGGCATGTTGAGGGTGTGATCATGAGTAGAGTTGCTAGTGTTTAGGTTGTTGGGAAGGTAAGTCTACATATCAGAAGAGTGCTTCCTGGCATTAAAAAGAAAAAAACATTTGACCGTGGAAACACAAGCATAGGGCTGGATACAGGTGCAGTGGAAGCTATGGGCAAGAATGAAGCAAGTGCTGAAAGGTATAGAGAGCACTGAGACTGAAATCTTGGAAAACATGCATGTTTAGGAGTCAAGCAGAGGATGAAAGGGACTCATCACAGGGAAGGAGCAGAGACAGGGGTGCCAAGCCTGGCCGATGTAAAAGGAAGCTAAAGGCAAAGAGAGCAATCACATGAGAAACAGGTGGATAGCTGACCGTGAACAACTGTAGTTGTTTGTTGTTTAGATATCCAGTGCTTTGGGAAAATCAAAAAGTTCCAGATCAGGTAGAGATAAAACTTTGGGAGCTCAGAGGTTTCGGTGATCATGCAAGTTGGGCTTCAAGTAACAATCAGGCTAGAGCCAAGACAAGAGAGGATTAAGGAGCAAGTGGTCTCAGAAGACATGGAGGTAGCAGGGCCAAGTCTAGTAAAATCAGCAGCACTGAAGAAAAAGTGTGGATGTCCAGTCAATGGTGGAGCACAGCAAAGCAAGAAGAGAGGAAGAAGAGGCAGGACTTGGTGGTCTCCTTAGAGCGGGGTTCTGTGCTGCTGCTGCGGCTGCTGCTAAGTCGCTTCAGTCGTGTCCAACTCTGTGCGACCCCATAGACAGAAGCCCACCAGATTCCCCCGTCCCTGGGATTCTCCAGGCAAGAACACTGGAGAGGGTTGCCATTTCCTTCTCCAATGCATGAAAGTGAAAAGTGAAAGGGAAGTCGCTCAGTCGTATCCGACTCTTCATGACCCCATGGACTGCAGCCTACCAGGCTCCTCCGTCCGTGAGATTTTTCAGGCAGGAGTACTGGAGTAGGGTGCCATTGCTTTCTCTGGGGTTTCTGTGCAAGAAATGTTAATTATGCCACCTCTTTCAGTCCTCTCAACAGTACCCTATTAATCATGAGGAATCCAAAGTTCAGAGTGACATCCAAGTTTGAATAATTAGTAAACAGACAAGTTGAGGCTCAGTTCTAAGCTGTACTTGCCAATATTTTGCTTCTGTCTGTATTAGTGGAATTTCTAGTATTGGGAAGAAATGGATAATTAAAATATGGGGATCAGAACCTTCTCATCTCACAGAATAGCCATGGAAGGAGCTTAGAAACACGAAATGTCCTGACACATGAAAGAAATTACTCCATCAAATTCAGTGTGTGAAGTTTTGAGAGTGAAAGTCTCCAGGAGTGTGAAGTTGCAACCTCCTAAACAAACGACAGAATGATCTCTGTTCGTTTCCAAGGCTAACCATTCAATATCACAATTATCCAAATCTATGCCCCAACCCGTAATGCTGAAGAAGCTGAAGTTGAATGGTTTTATGAAGACCTACAAGACCTTTTAGAACTAATACCCAAAAAAGATGTCCTTCTCATTATAGAGGACTGGAATGCAAAAGTAGGAAGTCAAGAAACACCTGGAATANCTCATCCCAATCTTTTGTCACTTTTTAAACCTCTCATTATAGAAATAGAGACTAAGAACAGTTTGTTCTGTGATAATTATGACAACCAGTATTTATTCACCCAACAAACAATTGAGCACTGCAGCAGCACTGATAATTTTGCCCAAAAGCAACAGAAACTCCCACCAAAAGTGATTTAAACCTTGAGGATATTATCTGGCAGTCCACTGAGAGGTGGTTTCAAGGTTGGTTTGCAAACACAATGAGCTCTTCCAAGACGAAGAATATTCTTGTTCTGCCATCTCAGCATACTGACTTTGGGATTCTGGTTTGTTTCTCATGGTAGGATAACTGCTGAAGCTCCTTGCGTATCAAGAAAGACTATTTTAATAGCCTCCTAGCAGACTTCCTGTGACTTGTGATTGTCCAAGGCTTGGTCATGACAAAGGGACATAGGGCTAACAGTAAGCAAGATCAATCACTATTAGTCCCTGGTGGCTGGTAACACTGCTTCCAGTAAAAGCTAGGATTCTGTGAGCAACAAGGAGGAGTAGAACCACTAGGGAAAGACATATGTATTAACATTACACAGCAAAACCAGATTTCTCTCCAAAATTGGTGCTCCGTCTAGACTGCTACCAATAGTGCATGAGCATTCCTATGCCCCACTTGGCATTTCCCCATTTCTCTCTCTCTCCTTTTTTCCCCCATTCTAATAGGGGTAAAACATATTGTTTTAATATGTATTTGCATTTCTCTAAGTACTAATGCTTTGGAGCATGTGTTCATATGTTTGTTAACCATTTAGAGTTTCTCTTTTGTAAATCACATTCTTTGCCCATTTTACAGTTGTGTTTTCTAGCTTTTCCTTGTTTGTTTGCAGGAGCTCCCACAAAGAAAAGATATTTATCCTTTACTGGTTTTAGACATTGCAGATATATTCTACCACTCCTGTCATTGGTCTTTCAACTTGGTCCATGTTGTCCTTCATTGAACTTAAATCTGAATTCAATGAGATTAAAATATATAAGCCTCACAGAATTACTGTCAACTTTAAATATGACAGTGTATATAAAACTCTTGGCTATAGTGCCAGCTACAAGTTAAGAACTTCCTGAATAAATCTCAGATATTATTGCTATTATTGTTGTCATTCATTTAACCCTATTTTTTTCCCAGAAGAATCATAGTTGTCTTTTGCTGACATAACACCCTACATATATTTCTACTGCAGCAATTGTTTTATTGTCTCTAATGATGAGCTGATTGCATTCTTCAATGCCAAGGAACATGCCTTCTTCATCTTGTATTCCCATGATCTAGGACATAATAAGTAAAAAGTGCTCAATGAATGTATTTTGGATAAACATGTAAATAAATGAGGTTTCAAAGAAATTTAAATAATAAAGAGCATCAACTGGGGAAAAGAGTAACTATAGAAATCATGGGAAAGTTTTACATTAAAAATATAAAATAGGAGAAAATATTTGAAAAAGATACATGTGTTAAGGACTATTATCCAAAATATAGAAAGAAAATAAAATCAGATTTTAAAATGGCAAAAGACCTCACAAGAAAAGATACACAGGTGGAAAATAAGCATATGAAAAGATGTTCCACATCATAGGTTATCAGAAAAATGAAAATTAAAACAATGAAATACCAATATACACCTATTAGAATGGCCAAAATCCCAAAACTGACAATGCCAAATGCTAGCAAGGATGTGGAGCAACAGAAAATCTCACATACTGCTGGTGGGAATGCAAAAACAATTACTTTGGAAGGCAGTTTGACAGTTTCTTACAAAATTTAATGCATTTTCCACACAGCTCAGCAGCTTTGCTCCCTAGTATTTTATTTATCCAAATGAACTGAAGGCTTATGTCCATAACAAATCCTGTATTGGAATGTTTATGGTGACCTTATGCTAAAGCTGAAACTCCAGTACATTTCTTACAAAATTTAATGCATTTTCCACACAGCTCAGCAGCTTTGCTCCCTAGTATTTTATTTATCCAAATGAACTGAAGGCTTATGTCCATAACAAATCCTGTATTGGAATGTTTATGGTGACCTTATGCTAAAGCTGAAACTCCAGTACTTTGGCCACCTCATGCGAAGAGTTGACTCATTGGAAAAGACACTGATGCTGGGAGGGATTGGGGGCAGGAACAGAAGGGGACGACAGAGGATGAGATGGCTGGATTGCATCACTGACTCGATGGACGTGAGTCTGAGTGAACTCCGGGAGTAGGTGATGGACAGGGAGGCCTGGCATGCTGCGATTCATGGGGTCACAAAGAGTCAGACACAACTGAGTGACTGAAATGAACTGAACTGAACTATTCATAATTGCTGAAACTTGGAAACAACTTAGATATCCTTCAGTAGGTGAATGGATAAATAAATAGTGGTACATCCACACAGTGGAGTATCATTCTGTGCTGAAAATATTCAATAAATGAGCTATCAAGCCATGATAAGACATGAAAGAATCTTAAATGTATATTACTAAATGAAAAGCCAATTTTTAAACACTACATACAATCAACATATACTTCAAACTATACAACATTCTAAAAAGGCAAAACCACAGAGACTTGTAAAGGATTAGTAATTGCCAGCGACTGGGGGAAGGAGGTGGAGAAGGCAATGGCACCCCACTCAGTACTCTTGCCTGGAAAATTCCATGGATGGAAGAGCCTGGTAGGCTGCAGTCCATGGGGTCCCTAAGAGTTGGATAGGACTGAGCAAATTCACTTTCACTTTTCACTTTCATGCAATGGAGAAAGAAATGGCAACCCATTTTAGTGTTCTTGCATGGAGATTCCCAGGGACGGGGGAGTCTGGTGGGCTGCCATCTATGGGGTCGCACAGAGTCGGACACGACTGAAGCAACTTAGCAGCAGCAGCAGCAGGGGAGGGAGGGATGAATTGACAGAGTACGGAGAACTTTTAGGGCAATGAAATTATTCTAGTGGTTTTCCCTACCTTCTTTAATTTAAGTCTGAATTTGGCAATAAGGAGTTCATGATCTGAGCCACAGTCAGCTCCTGGTCTTGTTTTTGCTGACTGTACAGAGCTTCTCCATCTTTGGCTGCAAAGAATATAATCAGTCTGATTTCAGTATTGATCATCTGGTGATGTCCATGTGTAGAGTCTTCTCTTGTGTTGTTGGAAGAGGGTATTTGCTATAACCAGTGCTTTCTCTTGGCAAAACTCTGTTAGCCTTTGCCCTGCTTCATTCTGTATTCCAAGGCTAAATTTGCCTGTTACTCCAGGTGTTTCTTGACTTCCTACTTTTGCATTCCAGTCCCCTATAGTGAAAAGGACATCTTTTTTGGGTGTTAGTTCTAGAAGGTCTTGGAGGTCTTCATAGAAGCATTCAACTTCAGCTTCTTCAGCGTTACTGGTCGGGGCATAGACTTAGATTACTTTGATACTGAATGGTTTGCCTTGGAAACGAACAGAGATCATTCTGCCATTTTTGAGATTGCATCCAAGTACTGCATTTCAGACTCTTTTGTTGACTATGATGGCTACTTCATTTCTTCTAAGGGATTCTTGCCCACAGTAGTAGATACAATGGTCATCTGAGTTACATTCACCCATTCCAGTCCATTTTAGTTCACTGATTCCTAGAATGTCGATGTTCACTCTTGCCATTTCCTGTTTGACCACTTCCAAACGCCTTGATTCATGGACCTAACATTCCAGGTTCCTATGCAATATTGCTCTTTACAGCATCGGACTTTGCTTCTATAACCAGTCACATCCACAACAGGGTGTTGTTTTTGCTTTGGCTCTGCCCCTTCAGTCTTTTTGGAGTTATTTCTCCACTGATTTCCAATAGCATATTGGCTCTTACTGACCCGGGGAGTTCATCTTTCAGTGTCCTATCTTTTTGCCTTTTCATACTGTTTCCGCCTTTTCATGCTGTTCTATATGATACTACATTGTAAAAAAAAAAAAAGTCATAATTCATTTGTCCAAACCCATAGAATGTCCCATACCAATAATGAACCCTATTGTAAACTATGGGCTTTGGGTGTTAATATAGTTACATCAATTATAGCCAATATACCACTGTGTTACAGACAATGTTGATAGTGGAGAAGCGGGTGTACATGGAGCAGGAAAGGGGACAGAAAATATAAGGGAAATTTACTTCCACTCGATTTTGCTATGAACCCAAAACTTTTAAAAGAAATAAATCCTATTCAAAAAAAAAGATAAAACACACCAATGAAAACTAAAAACCAGGTTATTCTTACAAAACAAAAATGACAATTGGAGAAGACCCAAATTCAGTGAATTAATCTAAAAGGAAGTAACATGGGGGCTAAGATTCTGAACTCCCAATGCAGAAGATCCAGAGACTGATCCGTGAGCCAGGAACTAGATTCTACATGCCTCAACTAAGAGTTTGCATGCTGCCACTAAAAATCCCACATGCTGCAACTAAAAGACCCTCCATGCCAAAACAAAGGAAGATCCTGTGTGCTATAACTAAGACTCAGCCCAGCTAAATAAATAAATAAAATTAAATTAATGAATTAAAAATTTTAAAGAATCCTCTAATTAAATAAATTTTTAAAAATAAAAGAAAATGGCATGGTATGTCAAAGAAAGCAAAATAAGTCTGTTAGTATGAAAAACTGGGGACATTTTAAAATGAAAATTCTATGTGTGATATATAATTTTATTTTTTTAAGTATTGTTTTAATTAGCATAGTAGTGTCAGTCACTCAGTTGTGTCAAACTCTTTGCAACCTCACAGATTGTAGCCTCTCTGTCCATGGAATTCTCCAGGCAAGAATGCTGGAGTGGGTTACCATTCCCTTCTCCAGAGGATCTTCCTGACCCAGGTATTGAACCTGGGTCTCCTGCATTGCAGGCAGATTCTTTACTGTCTGAGCTACAGGGTTGACCTAGATTATTTTAACTACTAACAGATATTTTTAACCACATCAGCTAACACATAGCAAGATGGATAGATTTAAACTGCAAATAAGCAAAGCCATTGTATGGGGCAGTCAGCTAAGGGAGAAGGAAAAAAGTGAAGGGGCATGAATAATCTATAAATATAGATTACCCAGACCTTCAGATAATTCTGAGAAATTCTTTGAGACTTACAAAATATTTCACCAACCTAAAGATTACCTTCAGTTATGAGCCTGAATTCACCCAAATGTCACCACATCGCTGCCAAGTTAAACTCAGTATTTTATATTGCTTCCTTGAACGTATATGGATGAGCAAATGGTCATTGTTTATACTTAAGGAAATTAGGGAGTTTAATTTGAATCTGACAAATTTGAGATAGATATCAAAAGAAATTCATTATCCTAATGTTTTTTAAGAAGGTTGTAAACTACCTCCTTGGGATATTTTTGAGGATTTTGTCAAGACTGTATCTTTATAATGATTTTGACAGTAAGGCTTCTACATTTATCAAAAGTTATATGATTCTATATGTACACCTTAATCTTCCTATTTGTGCGGTTAATTTTCTTATTGTATAACAAGCATACCTAAAATATGGAGGCCTTTCCAAGATCCCCAAGACCAGTAGTGATCAGTCTTAACTAGATATACTTTTCTCAATGGCCTATTTGTGGAATTTCTTATGTTGAATCTAATGATCTTAAATAGAACCACCATGAATTACTACTTACGGATGTTTAAGCTGGTTTTAGAAAAGGCAGAGGAACCAGAGATCAAATTGCCAAATCTGCTGGATCATGGAAAAAGCAAGAGAGTTCCAGAAACACATCTATTTCTGCTTTATTGACGATGCCAAAGCCTTTGACTGTGTGGACCACAATAAACTGTGGAAAATTCTTCAAGAGATGGCAATACCAGACCACCTGACTTGCCTCTTGAGAAACATGTATGCAGGTCAGGAAGCAACAGTTAGAACTGGACATGGAACAACAGACTGGTTCCAAATAGGAAAAGGAGTACGTCAAGGCTTATTTAACTTATATGCAGAGTACATCATGAGAAACATTGGGCTGGAAGAAGCACAAGCTGGAATCAAGATTGCCGGGAGAAATATCAGTCATCTCAGATATGCAGATGACACCACCCTTATGGCAGAAAGTGAAGAGGAACTAAAGAGCCTCTTGATGAAAGTGAAAGAGGAGAGTGAAAAAGTTGGCTTAAAGCCCAACATTCAGAAAACAAAGATCATGGCATCTGGTCCCATCACTTCATGGGAAATAGATGGGGAAACAGTGGAAACAGTGTCAGACTTTATTCTGGGGGGACTCCAAAATCACTGCAGATGGTGATTACAGCCATGAAATTAAAAGACGCTTACTCCTTGGAAGGAAGGTTGTGACCAACCTCGATAGCATATTCAAAAGCAGAGACTTTACTTTGCCAACAAAGGTCCGTTTAATCAAGGCTATGGGTTTTCCAGTAGTCATGTATGGATGTGAGAGTTGGACTGTGAAGAAGGCTGAGCACCTAAGAATTGATGCTTTTGAACTGTGATGTTGGAGAAGACTCTTGAGAGTCCCTTGGATTGCAAGGAGATTCAACCCATCCATTCTGAAGGAGATGAGTCCTGGGTGTTCATTGGAAGGACTGACGCTAAAGCTGAAACTCCAGTACTTTGGCCACCTCATGCGAAGAGTTGACTCATTGGAAAAGACTCTGATGCTGGGAGGGATTGAGGGCAGGAGGAGAAGCGGACGACAGAGGATGAGATGGCTGGATGGCGTCACCAACTCGATGGACATGAGTCGAGTGAACTCCGGGAGTTGGTGATGGACAGGGAGGCCTGGCGTGCTGCGATTCATGGGGTCACAAGGAGTCGGACACGACTGAGCGACTGAACTGAACTGTACTGAAATCTGAACATGGGCTTCCCTGGTAGCTAAGATGGTAAAGGGTCTGTCTGCAAAGCAGGAGACCTAGGTTTGTCCCTGGATGCAGAAGATCCCCTGGAGAAGGGTATAGCTACCCACTCCAGTATTCCTGCTTGGAGAATTACATGGCCAGAGGAGCCTGGTGGGCTACAGTCCATGGGGTTGCAGAGTCAGACACAACTGAGCAAGAAACACTTTCACTTTTCACTTCAAAGCTGAACATAGAACCTCTAGAGACCACCTTTTCGCCTCTTGACTCTGTTATGATCTAATGGTTAAAAGTACAGCCCTTGAGGTCCGTCCTGGTCTCAACTAGTTATTACTAGCTATGTCTCTTTGGGCAAATTATATAGTTCTTCTAAGCTTGGGTATTTTCTTATATTAAATGGAGCTAATAATAGTAATGCCTAGTTTATGAGATGGCTTCCCTCATAGCTCGGTCAGTAAAAAATCCACCTGTAAGATTCCTGGGTCAGGAAGATCCCCTGGAGAAGGAAATGGTAACCCACTCCAGTATTCTTGCCTGGGGAAGCCCATGGACAGAGGAGCCTGGTGGTGGAAAGTGTTGGGAACAAGTGAACAACTACACCACCACCACCGCTTTATGAGAGATTGCATATATGTACCTGCTAAAGCCCCTAGTTGAGTGTCTGATATACAACAAGTACTCAGTCAATAGTTACCAACATTTCCTTTTCCCTATCCTTTATAGTCAACCCCAATCCCTGTCTCTAGCAAGTTATTTAGTTTTTTCTTTGCCTGCCCCAGTTAGACCAAATTGTGGGTCTAAGGGGTCAAAAATTATTCTGGTAATTTCATTTATAACTGCACTTCAGTGAAGTGTACTTCTACTGCCTTCCTGAGTTTTACTTAATAAAATCGATTCTTTTCAATGTTCTGTTATTTTTATAACTTCATGGAAACCTTTGCAAAATTCAAATTAGTGCTTCTAATATTTCTATCCTTGAGAACAGTAAAATAAATAGAGTTAAGTTATGCTTCACTTTGCCAGACACCTCTCTGTAGTGGCATATTTTAGCAAAAAAAAAGTGTAATTTTCACATAAATTAGATATTTCACAGAATTTAAAATTTTATCTGTCTGTTCTGATGAAACAGTTGCAAAAGAATCCACCTGCTGTGCAGGAGATGGGGATTCAGTCCCTGGGTTGGGAAGATCCCCTAGAGAAGGAAATGTCAACCCATTCCAGTTTCTAGCCTGGAGAAACTGGATCGGTAGGATCACAAAGAGTTGGACATGACTGACCACTGAGCACATGTGTGTTCTGATGAAAAAGCCCAATCTTTCCCTGTGCTAATAAGAGATAAATTGTTTTGAATACAGATGTATCCATCATATATAGAGTTATTATGTCAATAACTTTCTGTAACTACATTTTATTGTTTAAAAAAATACATAATAATAATTGGTTTAGGGCATAATTACCTGTAGAGATCTCAGAACAAATTTGATGAAAATAAAATGCTTTTTTACTCCTTTCGTTTGGACCTCAAAATGAATATGAATGCTTTGTTTGCATTTCATTTCTTTTCACAGTCGGAACTTTTTATCACTTGAAATATAAGATGATTTTCACATAAGTAAAACAAATTGCAATGCCCCATGTAGCTCTCTCTTGTTTTCTTCATCCCTTCCTTAAAGGGGGTTTATAATTATTTACTTCAAAAAAAAAAAAAAAAGGTCAGTAAAGCCATTTTAAGCCAAGCTCCAAGATTCAAAAGAAACTTTAGACATTATTAGAGAAAATTGTCTAAAACTGATCTTGGAGATCTTAGTGAAAACACAGTTCAAGCAAGAGAAGTCATTTTCTGACTACCTACTATGTGCCAAGCATCACAGCAAGCCCCACAGATATTAATAAAATGTTAAATAACATCGTTCTTAGTTACAAAGGGCTCATTTGCAGAAAGAGAGGCAGAGAGCAGCCACTTAAATAATTAATAGTGTAATAGGGTTCTAGAACTATAATGAAAGTATATTAATGTTCCAGTTATAGAAAAATTGTTAATTTCATTTAACTTCTCTAATTCTAGGTTTTCTATTTGTATAATGGAGACTAGCATTAGCCCTATCTCATAAGTCATTAAAAAGATAAAATGGGATACTCTGAAGAATTGTGGCTTGCATGTGGTAAGTACTCAAAAAGCTTAGCTGCTGTCATTATTTGTAGCATTGCTGTAATTATTAGGAAGAGTCACAAAGGGTTTTACTGATCAGGCAATATTAAAACTGGGTGTTCAGAGAGGGATGGAGAAAGAATAAGACTTTGCCCATTTGCAAAGGGCAAGGAGCGTTGAGGCAGAGATAAGGATATGAGACAAGAGACAAGTTGGGGAAGAGCATGCTGTTAAGTTTTGCGGAAAGACAAGTAACCCAAGTAAATGGAACATGGGAGCATGGGTCTGAGTGATAAGAAATGGGGCTGGACCGTGAAGAACCTTGGGCTCAATGCCAAGTGCTGAGCTTCATCCTGGGGATAGTACACAACCATTAAATATTTTAAAGTAGCAGAGTAATATAATCAAATTTATTTTTTGGAAGATAGCAGTAAAGATATTAGAGATAGTTAGGAATCTATGATAATAGTTTATAAGAGGAAAGAAGTAATAGCTAACCGATGATGCTTATAATGTTCATATGCTAATTGTTTGCCTAATTATGCATATTCCTATAACAAGGCAGATGTTATTATTGTCTCCATTTTACAGATGTTAAACTTAGGTATACAGTTGTTAAATAATTTGCTTAAAGTTTCCATAGGTAGTGTGTGTTGAAGATAAGATTCAAAACAAAAATGTCTTACTCCTGAGCCTGCATATTTAACCACTGTCCATTGTTTCTCAGTTAATAAGAAAGAAAGCAGTAATGGAAAGGAATATTGTATTCAAGGGGGATTTCTAAATTAGAATCAATGGAATTTGTGACTGAGTTTTCATTCAATAAAAATTGATTGAGTTTCTACCACATGGCAAGCACCAGCAGCTAAAGCAAGAAAAAAAAAGAAAGAAACAGGCTGGCACCTGTTCTCAGGAAGCATATTTGCCACTGCAAGAACAAACAGTTTGTGGTTTATATTAAGAACAAAAAAAAGAAAAATAGAATAATAGATAATAGAAAATAATACAGGGGGATCTACTTTAGTTCAGTCACTTGTGACTCTGAGGAGGCGGCCTTTAAACTGAGATATGAAGCATCCTATATGATTGTGTGTGTGTGTGTGCTTAGTCGCTCAGTCATGTCCAATTCTTTGTGACTCTTTGGACTGTAGCCTGCCAGGATCCTCTGTTCACGGGATTTTTCAGGCAAGAATTCTGGAATGTGTTGCTATTTCCTCCTGCAGGGGATCTTCCCAACCCAGGGATCAAAACCTTGTCTCCTGGGCCTCCTGCATTGCTGGTGCATTCTTTAACCTCTGAGCCATTGGATAGAGAATAATGATTCATTATTTCAGTTCCTGTTACTTTCTTTGTGTGTTCAGTGAGAAAAATACAGTAATCTGGTAGGAAAGTTTCAGGAATTAGTTTAAACTAGAATTTGAAACAGAGTATGCTTTCCATAGATGAACTGGGGATTGGGGGAGGCGGGGCATGGGAGAGATTCCAAATCCCAAAAGGACACAAAGAAAATTGCAGACATCCAAAAGCAAAAAAGTTCTAGAGAGATGATAATTGGATTGATTTAGTGGGGCTGACTAAGGGTTCTTTTATGACCGTCAGTAATAGTAAAGTTAGAAAGCTGATTCCTGATAGAATGTGCAGCTGCTGCTGCTACTGTCTCTTCAGTCGTGTCCGACTCTGTGTGACCCCATAGATGGAAGCCCACCAGGTTTCTTGCCAGGGATTCTCTGGGCAAGAACACTGGAGTGTGTTACCATTTCCTTCTCCAGTGCATGAAAGTGAAAAGTGAAAGTGAAGTCACTCAGTTGTGTCCGACTCTCAGCGACCCATGGACTGCAGCCTACCAGTCTTCTCCATCCATGGCATTTTCCAGGCAAGAGTACTGGAGTGGGGTGCCATTGCCTTCTCCGATAGAATGTAGGGGGAGTTTAAATGCAAGATTCAACATGTTAGAATCTCCTCCTGTAGGTGATGAAGAAGTCCTGAAGACTAGGAAGGAAGGAAGGGACAGAATGAGAGTACCATTAATCTGCGAATGCTGTTCAGCAGACTGCAGTCAGCAAGTTTATATGAAGCCCTTTCCCAAATAGGCAGAGGTAAGATGAGGACTACGCTCTAGGAAGTGGAGTCCTCCTCAACAATCAAGACAGCATGCAGGACTGGCACAAGAAATTAAGATACCCTGAAAGACACTAGAAACAGCCAGGCTAGAACATCCAAGATGTACTCATCCATCTAAAATGCAATATGAAATATAAGAGCCAAGATGTACCGTCAAAACAAGGTAAGAGTAACTGAGAGATTCACAGCAGGTAGATATGGCAGGGGAACCTGAGGCTAAAGAAATGCCCACGTCAGAGAACATAAGCGGTCACAGCCCAGAGGCGAGATGCAAAGTGGAGGTAGCGTTGTAAAGGTAAGAGATATTTCAAAATAAGACTACATCAGATTTGTCAACTATTAGATGCCAAAAGAGGGAGAATTTTGAACATGGTGAATCCACAAATGGTGATGCCACTACTAGAAATGGGGAGACAAGCAAAGCCTACTTTCAGAAGGTGACAGGAAGATGAAGAGTTTGGTTTTGAACATGTGATTTTGAGGTGATGCTAGGTCCAAGTAGAAATGTCTTCAAGGTCATAGAAATGTGCGAGTGGATGTCAGGATTGTAGGTGGGCACTGTTTGTATAGCTAGAACCAAATGAAGGTGTTGAAATACATCAAGTTTCAAAGAGACAGAAGTTAAGAAGCGAGAAAAATCAAGAGCCAAAACCAGAACCTCTCTGTCTGAGACAAAAGCAGAAAGGGAGAAAAAGGAAAAAATTGAAGAGGTCAGTTCAGTCACTCATCGTATCTGACTCTTTGTGACCCCCATGGATTGCAGCACACCAGGCCTCCCTGTCCATCACCAACTCCCAGATCTTACTCCATTGAGTTGGTGATGCCATCCAGCCATCTCATCTTCTGTTGTCCCCTTCTCCTCCCACCATCAGTCTTTCCCAGTGTCCAGGTGTTTTCAGATGAGTTGGTTCTTCATATCAGGTGGCCAATGTATTGGAGCTTCAGCCCAGCATCAGTTCTTCCAATGAATATTCAGGACTGATTTCCTTTAGGATGGACTGGTTTAAACTCCTTGCAGTCCAAGGGACTCTCAAGCATCTTCTCCAGCACCACAGTTCAAAAGCATCAATTCTTTGGCATTCAACTTTCTTTATAGTCCAACTCTCACATCCATACATGACTACTGGAAAAGCCATAGCTTTGACTAGACATTACTTTGTCAGTAATGTCTCTGCTTTTCAATATGCTGTCTAAGTTTGTCATAGCTTTTCTTCCAAGGAGCAAGCGTCTTTTAATTTCGTGGCTGCAGTCACCATCTGCAGTGATTTTGGAGTCCAAGAAAATAAAGTCTGTCACATTGTTTCCCTTTCTATTTGCTGTGAACTAATGGAACTGGATGTCGTGATCTTCGTTTTTTGAATGTTGAGTTTTAAGCCAGCTTTTTCACTCTTCTCTTTCACTTTCATCAAGAGAGTCTTTAGTTCCTCTTCACTTTCTACCATAAAGGTGATGTCATCTGCATATCTGAGGTTATTGATATTTCTCCTGGCAATCTTAATTCTAGCTTGTGCTTCATCCAACCTGACATTTCACCTGATATACTGTGCATTTAAGTTAAATAAGCCAGGTGACAATATACAATATATTGAAGAAATAAAAGAAAATTAAAATTGGCTAAAGTCACAGAACCCAGAGAGGACTATGTGAATGGGGATGGGCACTAGGTGAGAGTAGATGCTAGCAGCTTCAGGTTCTTGCCAGTTTGTCTCCTACCCTCTCCATGTCCTCCTCTGCCCACTCGCCATCATTCCTCACACAGGTAACCCTCTACATGGTCAGGGCATCCTTTGCCTCCAGAGGATAGCAGGAATGGAGAAAGAAATGTCAACACTTAGATTTTGAATTTCAGAATAGGCCCTTGAAACTAGTAGATTTTTGTTTTAAAAAGCTCAGCTTCAGAAAAATTGAAGCCGAAGACTTCTTGGGCTTGCTTGATGGTTCAGTGGTAAAGAATCCGCTTGCAATGCACGAGACATGGGTTAGATCACTGGATCAAGAAGATCCCCTGGAGAAGGAAATGGCAACCCACCCCAGTAATCTTGCGTGAGAAATACCATGGACAGAGGAGCCTGGCAGGCTACAGTCCATGGGGTTACAAAGAGTCAGACACAACTGAGCAACTAGACAGAAGTTCTTCTGTAAAAGAGCCAAAGTAACGCCTCTTGCCACCCTCTGAGAAGAAGAGGTTCAAGAGCGAAAGGAGAAAATTTAGACTCTGACAGGTCCTCACGAAGGGCATTTTTCCTGCCCACCCAAGAGTCAGTATTGGGGGGAGGATGGTAGATAACAGGCTCACCATAGGAGCCTTGAGGGGATCTGTAGATGAGACTTGGGTCTGCTTCACGTCAGAGCTCTGCAAGTGAAGCAGGAAGCATGCCCAAGAAGTGCCTTGGGCCACAACATGCTGAAGCCAGTGGGACAGAGAAGGCCAGGGACAGCTATGGGAAGCTCCTAGCTCTGGGGAAGGGTGGAGACACTCTTTCCTTGCTCCAGAGGATAAAATACACAAAGGAAACAGCCAAGGGACCAAAGGGTTTAAGGTTCTTAAAAAAGATTACATCTCCAGACTTCCGGGTGGACTGTGCCCACAGGAACCCAGAGGCAGACCTGGAATATGTCAACATGAGCAATGACCAGCCACCTCAGGGGACTCAGAGCAGAATACTCTGCCTATTCAATGCCATCCTGCTGTACATGACCCCTCCAACACCTGCTCCCTCTCTATCCCCCTTAAATGAGATGCCATCCTAGGCGGAGGAGGGAAAGCGCCCGAACTGGGCTACACTTAAGCCTAAATTACTGAGAAATTACCGTGTTTGCCTGAGTTTACCTCAAGTTATAAGGTAAAGCTCTCTATTATCAAATGGAAACAAGAGCTAGAAGTAGAAATTAGATTTTGTTGTGGGAAAATAAAGTGAAGTGTTATATTTTGCACACCTTTGTGTCTGTGGGATTTGCACTTGCTATATGGACAGGCCTAAAAACAATGTTGTTCCTTGAATAATTACAGTGATCTATTTTTGATACAAACCAAAAAAAAAGGCACAAAAATGGTAAAAACTGAGAATAAAATCATACCTAAGCAACATGTAATAGTACCACAATGGTATATGAGGTTATGGATGTCAGAGGAAAAACTGTTTTTTTATTCTATTATAGATAATTAAGTGATACAACCACTCACTTTTTTACTACCACTTTTCTAATGATAGCTATAAAGGACATTAAATATAATCTGTATCATTTAAGTATGTCAAGTACCATTCAACTTCTAAGAATGTAGAAATGGAATCTTCCAGAAACAAGTCAATTGAATGCTTTTGCAATTATTTAGACAAAGGATCAATTTTTACCCCCAAAATGCTATATCAGTGTAGAAAATGCTTTTAAAAATCCATTGCATTATTCCAGCTGAGGGTTGTGAGTGAAGTGCAGTGATGATTTATTTTAATACAAAAAAAAAGCTTTAAAAATAAAATCTAACTCCATTGAAGGGGGAAAAAAATGATATACTATTTTAGTGCCAAATATTATCAGATTTGATCAATTTAAAATGCATGCAATCTTGGCTTTTTTGAGTACCCCTAACCAGAACACAGAGTTCAAGGTGGTAAGTATAACAAAAACTAGGTAATAAATACAGTCTGGCTCTGAACTTTTATCCGTCAATTCTGCTAGATTAAAAAAAAAAAAAAAAAAAAAACTATCAGTGTTAAACCACATAATGTTCCAGGAACCTCATGTCTCTTCTTAGTGTTAATTCCTTTACCAAACAGGGGACTTGCTTAGAGGTCAGGAAGTCTCTGTTCCCAGATATCTACTTAAAGTCTTAGTCCTGGGGGCACCATCAATCTGAATGGGTCTCTTCTCTGTTACTGATGAGCTCCTTCAGGTAGCCATTACAGAAAACCTATAGTGGGTAGATGGATTGGTTCTACATCTAGGTTCTTCCTAGAACAGATGAAGTATATTAACCCTAAAATGCAAAAGGCATTTCCACTTCAAAAATCCAGAAGAAGATATTCTCTGTTGGCACAGATTCACAACTTACCAAAGCCTAGGCAACTTATGCAGGCCGAGAGGGCTCGCTTTTCCAGAAGCAGAACTGAGGAGGGAGCCCTGTGCTGTCTGGAACTCATAGACTGTCATCAGCAAACTCTTATTTTTTCAGTCTCTTCTCTCATCATTTCCTTCACCTTCTTACTCTATTGTAAAGCCTTGGGATCCTCTGTGTACAAGCTCTTTTTCTTCCATTTAGCTGGAAATATTGGGCATGTGAGTAAAATAAGATGTGAGACAGGGCTGCTCCTTACTTCTCCTCCAGGTCCTTCTCTTTTTCTCCTCCCTAAAGTTCCCTGACTTTGAATCTCAAATCATGTGTCTGTACCACCCATTAGGGCTTCCCCGATGGCTCAGCAAGTAAAGAATCTGCCTGCAATGCAGGAGACATGAGTTCAAACCCTGGGTCAAGGAGAACCCCTGGGGAAGGAAATGGCAACCCACTCCAGTATTCTTGCCTGAAAAATCCTATAGACAGAGGAGCCTGGTGGGTTACAGTCCAAAGGATTGCAAAGAGTTGACACATCTGAGCAACTACACATGCACACAAACCCCTCTTATCTCTTCTTGTTGCAATCATCCACCAGGTCCACCAGATTTTAACTCCTGGCTCATGTAACTCTCTTCAACACAATTACAGTATTCATTTAGTCATTTCATAATCCAGATAGATGATCTTTCCAATAGTGTAGCCACTAAAGTCCCTTACCTGCTCTCCTCCATCATCTTGTCCATCACTTTACAATAGCCACTCAGCCTATGAGGCATCTTCAGTTTAGTTCAGTTCAGTCACTCAGTTGTGTCCAACTCTTTCGACCCCATGGACTGCAGCACACCAGACCTCACTGTCCATCACCAACTCCTGCAGTTTACTCAAACACATATCCATTGAGTCAGTGATGCCATCCAACCATCTCATCCTCTGTCATCCCCTTCTTCTCCCACCTTCAATCTTTCCCAGAATCAGGATCTTTTCCAATGAATCAGTTCTTCTCATCAAGTGGCCAAAGTATTGGAGTTTCAGCTTCAACGTCAGTCCTTCCAACGAATATTCAGGACTGATTTCCTTTAGAATGGACTGGTTGGATCTCCTTTCTGTCCAAGGGACTCTCAAGAGTCTTCTCCAACACCACAGTTCAAAAGCATCAATTCTTCAGTGCTCAGCTTTCTTTATAGTCCAACTCTCACATCCATATATGACTACTGGAAAAGCCATAGCCTTGACTAGACAGACCTTTGTTGGTAAAGTAATGTCTCTGCTTTTTAATATGCTGTCTAGGTTGATCATAACTTTTCTTCCAATGAGTATATTTTAATTTCATGGCTGCGGTCACCATCTACAGCGATTTTGGAGCCCAAAAATATAAAAGTCTCACTGTTTCCACTGTTTCCCCATCTATTTGCCATGAGAAGATAGGACCAGGTGCCATGATCTTTGTTTTTTGAATGGTGAGTTTTAAGCCAGCTTTGAAACTCTCCTCTTTCACTTTCAACAAGAGGCTCTTTAGTTCCTCTTCAGTTTCTGCCATAAGGGTGGTGTCATCTGCATATCTGAGGTTATTGATATTTCTCCCGGCAATCTTGATTCCAGCTTGTGCTTCATCCAGCCCAGCATTTCATATGAAGTACTCTGCATATAAGTTAAATAAGCCAAGTGACAATATACAGCCTTGATGTACTCCTTTCCCAATTTGGAACCAGTCTTTTCCATGTCCGGTTGTCAGTGTTGCTTCTTGACCTGCATACAGATTTCTCAGGAGGCAGGTCAGGTGGTCTGGATTCCCATCTCTTTCAGAATTTTCCACAGTTGTGATCCACACAGTCAAAGGCTTTGGCATAGTCAGTAAAGCAGAAGAAGATGTTTTTCTGGAACTCTCTTGTTTTTTTTGATGATGCAATGGATGTTAGCAATTTGATCCCTGGTTCCTCTGCCTTTTCCTAATCCAGCCTGAACATCTGGAATTTTATAGTTCACACACTGTTGAAGCCTGGCTTGGGGAATTTTGAGCATTACTTTGCTAGCATGTAAGATAAGTGCAGTTGTGCAGTACTTTGAGCATTCTTTGGCATTGCCTTTCTTTGGGATTGGAATGAAAACTGATCTTTTCCAGTCCTGTGGCCACTGATGAGTTTTCCAAATTTGCTGGCATATTGAGCTCCACACTTTCACAGCATCTTTTTTTAGGATTTGGAATAGCTTAACTGAAATTCCATCACCTCCACTATGAATAGTGATGCTTCCTAAGGCCCACTTAACTTTGCATTCCAGGATGTTTGGCTCTAGATGAGTGATCACACCATCATGGTTATCTGGGTCATGAAGATCTTTTTTGTATGGTTCTTTTGTGTATTCTTGCCACCTCTTCTTAATATCTTCTGCTTCTTTTAGGCATCTTAGACCTTGTTATTACCAAAAATTGCAAACCACACATAATCTAAATTTCCAGCCTCTAACTTCCCACCATGACCTATTTTTCTAGTTCACTCTCTTGGAACCTTGTCTCCAAAGATCTCTGATCATATCAAAACCAACAATTTATTGATCCTACCACCTTTTCACTTTTCCTCACCTCATCTCAGGTGCCCACATCCCTTTTCATCTAATTTAACTTCCACATTCAGTCACTACAATTCATTCTCTTGTGTTCATATTCACTTCATCATATTCCAGTATATAGCATACATGCCTGCTTAAATGCTAATCCCTATTAATCCAACTCTCCATTGATAACATGCTCAATCTTCATATCTAATCCATTACCAAACACATCTTCAGAATGAACACAATTGATTTTTTTTTCTTTTTAAAATGTTTTTACATTGTTGTGTTGGTTTCTAATTATTAAATGCAAATCAAAACTATAATGAGGTATCACCTCATACCAGTCAGAATGGCCATTATCGAAACAGCTACAAGACGATAGAGATGATGTAGAGAAAAGGGAACTCTACTGTGCTGTTGGTGAGAATATAAACCGATACAGCCATTGTGAAGAACAGTATGGAGATTCCTGAAACACAATTGATTTTCACCACCTCTACCATCAATGCCCCGNTATCACCTCATACCAGTCAGAATGGCCATTATCGAAACAGCTACAAGACGATAGAGATGATGTAGAGAAAAGGGAACTCTACTGTGCTGTTGGTGAGAATATAAACCGATACAGCCATTGTGAAGAACAGTATGGAGATTCCTGAAACACAATTGATTTTCACCACCTCTACCATCAATGCCCCGATTCAAGCCACCATCACTTCTCCTTCCTCACTCCCTCCCTCTTTTTCTACTGATTATTGTCATAGCTCTCAACTGATTTTCCTGCCCTCAATCTCTAAATTATACTCTCCATACAGTAACCATAGTAAATCTGTTAATATGTAGGTCAGATCCCATCACTTCTCTGCTCAAAAAACTCTAATCCCAGGACTTCCCTGGCTGTCCAGTGGTTAAGACTCATGCTGCCAGTGCAGGAGGGGGCCTGGGTTCAACCCTTGATCTGGGAACTAAGATCCTACATGCCACAAGGCACGGCCAAAAAATTGAAAAAACATTTTTAATTAAATTAAATTTAAAAACTTAAATTCCTTCCATCTCACAGAGTAAATCCCAAAGTCTCTACAATGACTTACCAGGGCCTACAACCAAATTTTTGTACTTAGTAAATATTTGTTGAAAGTGAATAAATATAAATATTTATTAATAAAGAACTATCCTAAAAATCTAAGGATGTACTCTCTGTGCCCTCCTCCTGATAACTAAGGGTTATACCTGGCATACCCTCTAGATCATTAGGGGAAAGTTTCTTATTTTAACTTGAACTCTCTGAGGTCAAGGACAAAATGCTGATTATTTTTATAAACTTATCACATAACATGATGTCTGGCACAAAGTAGACTCATATATTTGTGTGTTTATACCATATGTGAGGGAAGAAAGGATCTATGTGGAATTAGTGAACCTTCCCAGGTGGCTTAAGAAATTCATTACCAATATGAAATAGATTTCTGCTGCCACTTATCCTGAAGGAGACTGTCAAAACCTTTCACATGATAAAGACATTCATCAGAAATCAACACTGCGTTTTGGAATGGAATTCCAGTTGGGATCCATGTCTGAAATCCTAGTTTGCTTTCTCTGTCCTGAATCTTTTAATCTATAAGGGAGTTTCTTTCCCACTTGGCAGCACACAAGCTTCCTGTACTTCAGGGTCAGCAGCTTCATAGGATAACTTCCTGCTTCTTTGGAATGACCTACTTTAAAGTGACTTTCAGCTCTGCTGTGCATCTTGTATTTTAAGTCAAACCATCCTCAATGAATTCCTCTCAAACATGATGGAATCTCATCCTGGTCTTGCAGTATAATATAGTAACACAGAGACAATCAAGGACAAACTTCAGTTTATTTATTTAAAACAAAAAGAAATGCTTCTGCATTTCTTAAATTCATTTATTTGTTTATTTTATTTTTGACTGTTCTGGGTCTTCATTGCTGCACACAGGATTTCTCTAGTTGTGACAAGTGCAGGTTACTGTCTAGTTGCAGTGTGTGGGCTTGTCATTGCAGTGAGTTCTCTTGTTCAGAGCACAGGCTCTAGGCCCAAGCAAGAGCTTCAGTAGTTATAACTCAAGGGCTCTGAAGCACTGACTCCGAGACTTGAGGCATGTGGGATCTTTCCAGAGCAGTAATCAAACCCAAGTCCCCTGCACTGGCAGGCAGATCCTTAACCACTGGACTACCAGGGAAGTCCCATGTGTTTCTGTATTGATAAATGCTTTCTGGAAGGAAATCTAAGACACTATTAACAGTAGTAACCTTTGGCAATGGATAAAATGTTGGCATAGAGAGTAAAAAAGGATTTTCCTTCTTCACTTCTATACCCTAGGAAAGTTTTAAATTCTTGAGTGTCTGAATTTATGAGCTCAAACACATCCTTCCCAGCCAGACTTAGGGATTGCTTCTGCTTCCCAGCTTGCATATCCTTACAGTCTGAGCTTCTCTCCTCCTTCCAGAGCCCTTGCCTACAGCGCTCTCCAATTTCAGAAGGTTGCATTTTTTAAAATGTGTTTTGAGAATAGCTTAAATTAAGGGAAAAACAAGATAAAGCCTTATAAAAGTTTTGCAAATGTACTTTGCTTCTCTATTGGCATGTCCAATGGTCTCATTCAAATCATTTCACAATAATAATAAGAACTAGCATTTATTGATCTTTGTCTAAGTGCTTTACATGCATTACTCACTGAAGACTCGTAAGAACTCCCTAAGGTAGTTGTTCACATAAGGAAAGTAAGACACTGAGAGCTTGAGTAACTTGTTAGGGAGAGCAGATTCAGGATTCAAACCTTGGCAGTCAGTATGTAATTACCCTCTTAATCAGTAAGCTATGCTGTCTCTTTGCATACAAAAATTTTAAAGAGATTTTTTTCTATGAGTTAAAAATGAAAAAATGAGTGTAAGTATTTAATCTAGATCATTATGTTTTTCAAAGTAAAATTTGGGCTAGATAGTTTCTTTTTGGTGTGTTATTTTATTATGAATTGCTTTTCTTTTTCCCCGATTTATATTATACTGTGTGTGTGTGTGTGTGTGTGTGTGTGTGTGTGTATATAATATATATGTATGACTTCCCAGATGGCGCTAATGGTAAAGAACCTGCCTGCCAATGCAGGAGATGTCAGAGAGGCAGGTTTGATCCCTGTGTCATGAAGGTCCTCTGGAGGAGGGCAAGGCAACGCTCCACTATTCTTGCCCAGAAGAATCCCATGGACACGGTAGCCTGGCCAGCTACAGTCCATAGGTTCAGAAAGAGTTGGACACAACTGAAGTGACTTAAATATACACATTTACTTTGGGGAAGTTTGTATGCAAATTATAGTATCTATGGGTCTGAATAGGATTGGGGACTGCTGGCTAGGGCAATAGTTCCCAGTAGGGGGAAGCGAGTTTGATCCCTGGTCAGGGAAATAACATACCATATGCCATGCAGCATGGCCAAAAAAAAAAAAAAAATAGAATACAATAGTTTTAATTCAGTATCCCTTGAAGTTTCCTCTTTCCCTTGGGGATCTGTAGAAACAACTTGATACCTTAAACTCAAGGATTGTGTTAGTACAGAGCCCTTTCAAATCCTGCCTAAACCTCCACTCAGATACTGCACTTGGGCACAAAGTTCAAGCAGTTTCCATAAAAGCAAAATAGAAACAGTACTTGTACCGAAGATTTGGAATCAGACACGTGGCATCTGTTGCCTGTTACCAGAAGTCCAAGCACTTCTGCTCGCTGCATCTTATTATCAGAGTCACCAGGGAAAACACAACACAGTCAAGAAATGGATGGAACGATGCTTTACTCACACAGAGAAGAAGAAACAGAAAGATCAGCTTCAGGGGTGCACAAGGGTTCCCCATAGCTATTGGGTCATTCCCAGAAGCCAACACAGGGCATCTGTCCTACACACGCCCGTCTCACAAGGCAACAGAAGGACCCCATCCCTTTCCGTCAGGGGACAGATATAGCAGGGTGACTGGTCAGGTATCACATGACATACACACTTAAGTAGATCAAAGGGGTAATACACATTGGGTGTGAAACACAGAAGGTGTTTCCACATGGTGACTAGCCCCAGCACAGTGTGTGAGCACACTTTATCTTTTGATAAGAAAGTGTCCCAGGTTTAAGGGCCATTCTTAGGCATCCAAAAAGGGCTTGAAGACTGTGTGCATGAGACTGCTTTTCCAAATATTTAGAAATAGAAATATCACAGGGGAATGATGTAGAATGTTACAATGCAATGAAGGGCTAGGAGGCTGAGTGAGAAGGGATTGGAGCAGGAAGGCAAGGATAAGAGAATATGGTGAGAAAATGGAATATTAAGGTTAGAAATGTAGACCTTTTCCTAATGTGACTTAAAATGTCTTTAAGTGAATGCTAAATATAACATCTATGGTTAATAATTTAAGCATCTTAAATATTTTTAAGCTTCAGTTCAGTTCAGTCACTCAGTCATGTCTGACTCTTTGCGGCCCCATGGACTGTAGCATGCCAGGCCTCCTTATCCATTATCAACTCCCTGAGTTTACTCAAACTCATGTCCATCAAGTTGGTGATGCCATCCAACCATCTCATCCTCTGCCGTCCCTTCTCCTCTCGCCTTCAGTCTTTCCCAGCATCCGGGTCTTTCCCAATGAATCAGTTCTTCGCATCAGGTGGCCAAAGTGTTGGAGTTTCAGTTTCAGCATCAGTCCTTCCAGTGAATATTCAGGACTGATCTCCTTTAGGATGGGCTGGTTGGATCTCCTTGCAGTTCAAGGGACCCTCAAGAGTCTTCTTCAACACCACAGTTCAAAAGCATCAATTCTTCGGCACTCAGCTTTCTTTATAGTCCAACTCTCACATCCATATGTGACTACTGGAAAAACTGTAGTTTGACCAGACAGACCTTTGTTGGCAAAGTAATTTCTCTGCTTTTTAATATACTATCTAGGATGGCATCCACTCCCACCACTTCATGGCAAGTAGTGGGAGTGGATGCCATGATCTTAGTTTTCTGAATGTTGAGTTTTTAAGCTAGAAATGCTAAAAATATTCCCTAAATGAAACAAAATGCATCATCATTATTGCATCTGAAAACAATGAATTATTAGCAAAATGTGGAGGAAAAATATCCATTTCAAGGAAATTTCTAAATCAGACTGCAAAGATGTTAATAGATAATATTATTAGTTAAAACATAATTATTGTTTTTACTATATTAAGCAAGAAACTCAAGTAATTAAATAAATAGCTTGCCAACATTTTTAGTCTTTACTTTTTCCCCAGCTTTATTGAGATATAATTGACATATAACATGTGTAAGTTTAAGGCAATGATTTGATGCATATTATTGTTGTTGTTCAACAACAACAATAAGTTGTATCCAACTCTTTGCAACACGATGGACTGCAGCATGCCAGGTTTCCTGGATCTTCACTATGTCCCAGAGTTTGTTCAAACTCATGTCTATGAGTCAGTGATGCCAGCCAACCATCTCATCTTCTGTCACCCACTTCTCTTCCTGCCCTCAACCTTTCCCAGCCCCAGGGTCTTTTCCAATTTCAAAATGTTCCCACATAAGGCTAGTTAACATATCCATCCTCTTACAATATTACCTTTGTGTGTGTGTGTGTTTGTGGCAGCATTTAAGATCTATTCTCTTGACAACTTTCAAATATTTACTAGAGTATTTTTAGCTATATTTACATTTCTGAAAATTAGATCCCATAACATATTCATCTTATAATAGGAAGTTTGTACCCTTGGACCACGTTCATCCATTTTCCCTGCCCTTGGACCCTGGCAAATCAATCTACTCTCTTTCTGTAAGTTTTGCTTTTTCAGATTTCACATATAAATGAGATCACATAGCATTTGCCTTTCTCATCTGACTTCTTTCACTTAACTTAATGCCTTATGTTTTATCTATGCTGCTGCTTATGGAGATTTCCTTCTGAATAATATTTAATATACATATAGCACATTCATTATCCATTCATTTGTTATTGGCCACTTTGGATGTTTCCATGTATGGGCTGTTGTGAGTAATGCTGCAATGGATATGAGAATTGAAATCTCTGCAAAATTCTGATTTCATTTCCTTTGAGATATATCCAGAAGTGGGCTTGCTGGATTGTATGGAAGTTCTAGATTTAATTTTGGGAGCAACCTCCATACTGTCTTTCATAGTGACTGCACCAGCTTGCATCCCCATCAATCAGTTCAGCTCAGTTCAGTCACTCAGTTGTGTCCGACTCTTTGCAACCCCATAAATTGCAGGATGCCAGGCCTCCCTGTCCATCACCAATTCCTGGTGTTCACTCAAACTCACATCCATTAAGTCGGTGATGCCATCAAGCCATCTCATCCTCTGTCGTCCCCTTCTCCTCTTGCCCCCAATTCCTCCCAGCATCAGAGTCTTTTCCAATGAGTCAACTCTTCTCATGAGGTGGCCAAAGTACTGGACTTTCAGCTTTAACATCATTCCTTCCAAAGAAACCCCAGGGCTGATCTCCTTCAGAATGGACTGGTTGGATCTCCTTGCAGTCCAAGGGACTCTCAAGAGTCTTCTCCAAAACCACAGTTCAAAAGCATCAATTCTTTGGCACTCAGCTTTCTTCACAGTCCAACTCTCACATCCATACATGCCCACAGAAAAAACCATAGCCTTGACTAGACGGACCTTAGTCGGCAAAGTAATGTCTCTGCTTTTGAATATACTATCTAGGTTGGTCATAACTTTCCTTGCAAGGAGTAGTGCACTAAAATTTCCTTTACTCCACATCCTCGCCAACACTTTAATCTTTTTGATAATAACCATTCTAATAGGTATAAGGTGATATCCTCATTGTGGTTTTCATTTGCATTCCCCTGATTATGAGTGATGCTGAACATTTTTTCTTGCACCTCTTGGCCATCTGTATGTCTTTTTTGGAAAGGAATAATGTTTATTTAGGTCCTTTACCTATTTTTAAATTCAAATATTATTTTTTAATACTGAATTGTACAAGTTTTTATGTCTTTTGGATATTAATTCCTTGTCAGATATATGATTTACAAATATTTCCTAGCATTCTGTAGGATGTCTTTTCAATTTTTGATTGTTTCTTTTGCTGTGCAGAAGCTTTTAGCTTGACATAGTCCTACTTGTTGATTTTTATTTTTGTTGCTTATGTTTTTGTTGTCCCAGCCAAAAAATCATAGCCAAGATCATTGTCAAGGCGTTTTCCTGATGTATTCTTCTAGGAATTTTATTATTCTAAATCTTACATTTAATCCTTTAATCCATTTGAAGTAAAATTTTTATAGTTGCAAGACAAGAATTCACTTCCAGTCTTTTGCCTGTAACTATCCATTTGTCCCAACACCATTTATTGAAGAGACTGTTTCTTCCTGATTGAGTTTTCTTGACTCCTTTGTCACCTTTTAGTTGATTGTTTTTGTGTGGGTTTATTTCTGTGGGCAGCAGTCAGGGAAAGGGGTTTTATAGCTCTCAGTAAGATTTCAGATCAGAGTGAAGGGTTGGTGGTGGGGTGTGTGTGTGTGTGTGTGTGTGTGTGTGAAGGCAGATTGTGTAGAGCACTTTTGGCTGTTGTAAAATTTTAACTTTTTCACTGAGAGTAATGGGAAGCCAATAGAGGGTTTTGAGCAAAGAATGACATGATTAAACTTAATATTTAACAGGATCACTTTGGCTGCTGTATTGAGAATAGAGATGGGCCACAAGGTATGGTAACAGGAAGAATTGTTAGGAAGTTACTACAGTAATGTGTGTGAGAACTAATGCCCTTGGACCAAGATGGTAGTGATGAAGGTGGAGAGAAGTGATTGGATTCTAGGTATGCTGTAAACACACAACACACATGTTACGGGAAATGAAAGAAAGAGAAGAGTCGAGGGTAACCCAAGGCTTCAGATATAAGCAACTTGAAGGACTAAATAACCCTTATCTGACGTACAGTCAACAAAAAACAAGACAGGGAGCTGACTGTGGCTCAGATCATGAACTCCTTATTGCCAAACTCAGACTTAAATTGAAGAAAGTAGGGAAAACCGCTAGACCATTCAGGTATGACCTAAATCAAATCCCTTATGATTATACAGTGGAAGTGAGAAATCTATTTAAGGGTCTAGATCTGATAGATAGAGTGCCTGATGAACTATGGAATGAGGTTCATGACATTGTACAGGAGACAGGGATCAAGACCATCCCCGTGGCAAAGAAATGCAAAAAAGCAAAATGGCTGTCTGGGGAGGCCTTACAAAGAGCTGTGAAAAGAAGAGAGGCGAAAAGCAAAGGAGAAAAGGAAAGATATAAGCATCTGAATGCAGAGTTCCAAAGAATAGCAAGAAGAGATAAGAAAGCCTTCTTCAGCGATCAATGCAAAGAAATAGAGGAAAAGAACAGAAGGGGAAAGACTAGAGATCTCTTCAAGAAAATTAGAGATACCAAGGGAACATTTCATGCAAAGATGGGCTCGATAAAGGACAGAAATGGTCTGGACCTAACAGAAGCAGAAGATATTAAGAAGAGGTGGCAAGAATACACGGAAGAACTGTACAAAAAAGATCTTCACGACCCAGATAATCATGATGATGTGATGACTAATCTAGAGCCAGAAGGGAGGCCTGGCGTGCTGCGATTCATGGGGTCGCAAAGAGTCGGACACGACTGAGCGACTGAACTGAACTGAAACAATGCAATACGTGGTACCCAAGACAGGACCATCATCAAAGCTGGAGAGGGGCCTCTGGGCTCCAGCGGGTGTACTCCGCTGGCCTCAGTCATCTGTTGGGGTTGCACACCCACTCAAGTAGAGAAGGCCTATTTTGGTGACTTCAGATAAAATTGAGCATCAGGAAGCCCTAGAATTCTGGAGAAAAGATGCCTTAAACCTCACCTTGGCCAACCATAGCATTTTATAGGTAAATCATATGAAAACATCAGTGAACAGCAGACTTATCGTAAGTCACCAAAATGCATTTTGGTCTAATTCAAACGTATGCATTGGTTTAATCACCATTTTATCACCTGCCTCCAGTTTTCACTTAGCAAGAAGGCATCATTAAACCTCCTGAAGGGTTGTTCTAATGAACAGTCTTTAGACTCTGGCTCTCAGGCTTTTGGCCTGTGGAGGTAGCAGGGCAGGGAGTGATTCTTGATAGCCAAGCCTAATGTCTCATTCTGGTCCTCATGGGATTCATTTCCAGGCCAGCTGCTGCATGAGCTGTTGACATGGCTTAGCAACAGGAAGTGGTAAGGCAGCACAGAGCTCTCAGTCTTCTGCCCTGGGAAGGAGCACGCTTGTCTCTCTTTAGACATCTGACCCAAAGCGAAGTGCAAATTCAGCAGGGCTAATCTGCTGAGACTGTAGAGAAGATGACCAAGCCACTCATGAGTGTCTCTGCCGGTTACAGTAATGGGGAAACTGAGGCATGTAGAGATCAGCTGTGTCACACCCTTCCTCCTTATGAATCCCCACTGCCTCCTGGTGACTACAGGGTAAAGTCAAAACCTCCTGCAAGGGTTACAAGCTGTAGCCTTCTCAATTGTTTTCTCAACTTTCTTTTCTCACATTTCCTCTGTGTACCTTCCTCTCCACCATCCTAAATGTATTACCAGTCCTGAACCTCAACTTAGCAAACTTTCAGCTTTCCTGGGCATGCACCCATGGTGACATGGTGACACAGCATCCCAGAATGCCCTCCAAAGACCAGGAACCACCCCCCCTTTCCTCATCTATTTCATATACACCCACGCATCCTTCACAAACCAGCTCAAATGTCACCTCCCCTCAAAGCCTCCAAGGCAGTCGGTGCCCACCTCGTGTTTCCAAAAAATGGGGAATACACTTCCCACCCTCTCCCTTTTAAGCCCAATTCTCAGCCCAGGGTAGGTAGGTTCCTGATCCATGTATGGATAAATGAGAAGTGAAAACTACCGTCCAGTGACCACCGACTATAGCGATACACTGTGCTAAGTACAGTGCCCGAGTTCTCTCCATTGCTACACGAACGCTCTATCTAGGTCATCCTCACTGAAGAGGCAGCCCTGAGCCAACAAACCCTCTCTGCTCTTCTGTTGTTGCTTTCCCAGGAGCACTCAAGAATGAGGAAGATGGGGTCACATCACTGCCCAATTATGAGAGCTCACAAGATCTCCCTGAGGATCCAAGTGCATATATTAAATTGCCGGGACCTCCTCCAGTCCCCTCACTTCCCGAGGTGTGTCTTTTATCAGTGAAAATGCTTCCTGACACCACCAGAACCAGCTACCCAGAGCTCCGGCCCCTCTCCCCGCCCTCCAGAGAGGCCCTGTGTTGGTTCAGGCCTGGCGCCCCCTGCTGGCTGCAGCCTGACTCCTGCCCTCACAGGCGTGTGCACGGGCATTTCACATCTAGATGGTTCTCCAGACTCTGCCATGATCTTTCACTCCGAGTTGCCTGGCTCTCCTTGCCCTCCTTAAGGCTTTGCATTTGTCTCTGTTCACTTTGCCTCCTGCTTCCCCTACCAACTTAAGTCAAAAGTTCATGATTTCATTTATTGGGAGAATAAATAACCCAAATGGAGGCACACTTAAAACATTCTCAAATATCCAAATAACATGCCCGGCAAACACAACACTTGAAAGACATTATCTAGAACGTTCCCACCATCCTGAAGGCGAAGAAAAGCAAAGCCTAGCCAGCAACTCTGTGTGACCCCATAGATGGTGGCCCACCAGGCTCCCCTGTCCCTAGGATTCTCTAGGCAAGAACACTGAAGTGGGTTGCCATTTCCTTCTCCAATGCATGAAAGCGAAAAGTGAAAGGGAAGTCGCTCAGTCGTGTCTATGGGGTCACACAGAGTCGGACACGACTGAAATGACTTAGCAGCAGCAGCAGCAGCCAGTGACTAGAGTGAGGTGGGAAAGTTCTAATCTTACCTAACTCATGACTCCAGGTGCCCCAAGGCTCACCAGCTACGCTGTATTCTTATGCACATTCGAGAAATTCAAAGAGCCTCAAAATCACTGTTCTGAAATATCCATCATCATTTTAAGCAGGAGATTAAGAGATTTCATGTTGTTAAAACACTTTAATGGAAGGAATGAATGACACTTTTTAAATCAGCAGGAAACTGCCTTGATTTCCATTTCCAACAGCCACGGGCTTGCTTGCAGAAGGATGCAGAGACGGGCAGCCAAGGTCCCTCAGAGCTGACTGACAACTGTGGCTGTATCTAAGGATAGTCAGGCACTGCAGGCAGACACAGGGTGCACGACCTCTTTGATTTTTGTAATAGGTCACTCCCACCCAAGCTCATTGTTCTTTCTCGTAAGAACATATTGGCCCAGGGCAAAGCGGGGGGTTGCTGCATCATGTTTCAATCAGCACCACCTGAATCCATATAAGCATATGATTCTATCTAAAACTCAATAATTCACTGAACTGGCATCCTTTTAGCATCTCTGCAGTCAGTGCCTCTCAGAGACCAGCGCTACAATTGAACTAGAAAATTAGAGCTTTTAGCTGGACTCCCTGGAGGTGAATATGTAAAACAGAATAATAAATGATTGTCATTTCTGTTCAGAACATAGAATTAATCAAGGCAGAAGAGGGAGTCTGAAGTCCTGTGGGAAGGACCACCGTGGGTCACTGGTCACTATCATTTGCTGGCAAAGAGGTGAGCAATGGCAGAGTCTGCCCCTTTGTTACCTGGACTGTATGGTGTATCTGTGGTTGCATGTAACCTTTACAGAACCTACCAACAGGAAAATTATTTCCCAGTGCAGTTTTTCTTCCTGCTGAAAAATTCAAAAGCCCAGCCTCAGGCAACAGAAACACAATCAGGCCACAAACATGATGAACACACTTGTCGCTCCTTCCAGGCAGGGAGGTGGGGGGTGTTCCAGGGCCCTCAGGGAGGAACAATGGGCAAGGAGAGGCTGTGAGAGCTTCCAGAAGCCTCTCTTCGACCAGATCAATTAGGTCACCAAAAGAGCATCAGTCCTGACTCTTTCAGACAGAGAAAACTTAACAGCCAGCAACAACAGGCATGGTGACATACACTGAGAGCGAGTTGTATGTGTCTGTGGGCACGTCAGCTTAGGGACTTGGGGCTTCTGATGCAAAAGCATTCATTGGGAGAATAAATAACACAAACACAGGCACATTTAAACATTCTAAAATATCCAAATAAGATGCCCGGCACATACAACACCCAAAAGACATTATCTAGAACGGGTTTCCATCTTCCTGAAGGCTGAAGTAAAGCAAAGCCTAGCCACCAACTAGAGTGAGGTGTAGTCCTTGGCACCTGGATGAGCGGGAAGAAAGGCAGACTCCAGCTGAGACCTGCTTCATCAGAATCTTTATTTTACAAGATCACTGGGCAATTCCTGTACATGGTGAATGGTGGTTTAGCATTCATTTTGAACAGTGTTTCCTGGTCTCTGAGAGACATTTTACAGCTCTCCTCATTTGGGGTTGGCCAGAAAGTTCATTTGGGCTTTTTTGTAGGACCTTACAGAATACCCTAATGAATTTTGGGCCAACCCATTATTTTCCTCGATGAGTCCTTATCAAGGCAGGAAAAGGTGCACTTCTGCACTACAAACAATGAGTATGTGTTATGAAGAAGCCTCTGTTCTCCTGGGCTTTCTGACTGGCCATGAACCCATATAAACACAGTACTGTGGCATATGGGTCAGTGTCATAGGGAAGAGGTACCCTACTCCCTAGTCCATCAAGAATAATGTCCTAGAAAAGGGACCTGACCGGTAACTGAGTATAACAGGCAGAAGGGGAACCATCTTTAGAGGGAAGCTCCTAGACGGGAATTTTTAGAGCATCTGATGGAAGGGGGTTGTGTTTGCAGGAAGGACCCTGCTGTGGACGGTAGGTGGAAAGTTCTCCCAGGGGAGCAGCAGGAAGAAGGAAAAAAAAAACAACCTGTATTTCTAACCTTGGGTCTCTGCCTTTCCCCTGCTCTCAAACTCTTGTTCTGTACCCACCCCAAGCCCTGTCCCCACGCCATTCCACTCTCACTTCCCAGGCCCCTCCCCCAGACTCTGAGCCTTCTCATAGACCAAAGCTCCCACCAGGCCCACACTTTCTGTCTGCTGGGCTATTGCCCCACCCAGGCTCTAAAACCCCCTTCCTTTCTCAAAGCCCATCGCAACCTCCACCCCCTCTCCTGAGGGATAGCACTCCTAAATCAAGGAAAAGATATGGGGAAGGCCTATTTATTAGTTACTTTTACCTGGGGTTTCTTTTTTTGAACTTTTTATTTTGTATTGGGGTACAGCCAATTAACATTGTGGTAGTTTCAGGTGAGCAGCTAAGGGACTCGGCATACATATACATACATCCATTCTCCCCCAAACCCTCCCCTCCCATCCAGGCTGCCACGTAACATTGAGCAGAGTTCCATGTGCTATACAGTAGGTCCTTGCTGGTTGTCCAGTTTAAATATAGCAGTGTGTGTATGTCCATCCCAGACTCTCTAACTATCGGGGAAGGCCTGTTTAAAATCAAAGAACACCCCTGACACTTCCCAAGTCTGCCCTCCCTTCCCCACTTCACTACCACCCCACCCTTCCCTGCCCTTAAACTTGTAAGTGCTACCGAAGTTGAACTGAAGGAAGGGCTGGGCATGGAAAGAAGGTGGAAGAGCCAGAGCTGGCTCTACAGGCCCAGACCCCAAGGGAAGAGGGCCCCTGGGAAGAAGAGAGTGTCCCTGCCCAGTAACTGACTTTCTCTGGGATTCACCCACAAGTGGCTTCTAGACTCTTTACTTAAATATCTGTGTTATTACATGCTCAGGTCTGGCAGGAACAAGGGCTTGAGGGTTTTCATTATAGACTTATATAAACCAAATATGTTCCCACTCTTCTAAAGCCTTGCTGCTCTGAACAGCCTTTGGGGTCAGATACACTGGGGTTTGAGACCCAGCTTCACCCTTGATGAGTTTTGCAACTTCAAGCAAGTTGCTGAATTTCACTATGCCCTTAATGTCTCTTCTGTGAAATAGGGACTAATAATAATGATCTTATACAGTTACATTTTAATGAACAAAATAACAATATACATTCTCTAGCATATGGGAAGTCAGTAAGATTATTTTATTCCATTAATTATATCAAAGGAATAACATCTCTGAACATATTTCCTGTACACTGAAAGATGTTTCCTAACCTCAAATGGTTTTCAAGTTGCTAAAGGCTAAAATTTGAACTTGAAAATTTATTGATTGAATGGTAAGACATTAAGAATTTCTTGGTTGAATGGTTGACAATGACTTCAGACTTTGGAGACAATGTTTTTATCAATACAAACTTTGATAACAGTAGAAACATCAGAAGAATAAACTGGTTGAAGTGGGAGAAGAGATAGAAGCAGAAGCTTTTGTGACATTGTTTTTCATGAAATGCTTTCAGCACAACGAGAACGAAAGGCAATCCAATACTAACATCATGAAATTGCAATAGCTTCAAACATCTTCCTCTCTTTGCATGTCTATTATCAAAGCTAGGCATCTTTCCTATAAGGCAATAACTCATTAAAGCACTTGCTGATTTCAACTCATTAGTACTAAATGCAGTTTTTCGGTAATGCAAACATAACTTTTGAAATGCAAACATATGTTCATTTACTAGTAATCCTGAATGGATTAAAATGGAATCTATGTGCTTTTATTAGCACCTTTGGGAATCAAATTCTATTCTTAACATTTAGATAAATCATCTGCCAGCTACTGTATTTATCAGTACTAGACTTCAGTCATGATCAATACATAGGCTAGAATTATTTATTCACAAATAAATGTATGCTTTACAATAAATGATAAACAGATCTAAAAATAAACCATTATATTTTTGCATTCTCAAAATGAATAAAATGTGAGAGCTGAAAAGTATATTCTGAAAACCATATACCTCAAAAACAACTCAAGTTTCAAACATCATTCTTTACTACATTCAGTTCAATATCAAGAAAAGCCATGCCAAGAGAGTCTAATTTTGGAGCGCTTTCACCTGAGGGGTAACAAGGCCGGTCTGAAAAGAGCTCAGTTGCGTTTTCCACTATAGTGTTCACTGTTGCCGATATGACAGCAACATGTTAGAATTTAAGAAAAGGAATTACACAGAAAGGGAACATGAGAACAAATGCATCTAAGGGTTTCTTCAAACCAACACTCTGTCGCCAGCAGCTGTTCTCTCCAGGGACATAGGAGACAGACAGATGTTCTCAACCTGGTTACTAAAAGGGAAGCACTAACAATGGCACTTGCTGTCTTGAACTCTCCTGTTCACACCTGCCTATCCCCAGGGGCTGAGTAACCCCTGAGGGAGGGACCCTTCCTCTTCTTAAGAACTCTGTGCTTTGTGTATGAAAATCAACATCTTCCAAAGGAGCTCTCATCTGTCCTGTGTGTGCCTTGTGATGCCTTGGGCTGGAGTGCTCACTACTAGATAGGAGAAAAAGATACTGAAGAGGACCTCTGGGAGATTTTTGGCAACCCATTTAGAATCTGCCAACCACAAATATTCACTAAATATGTAGTGTCTAAAATGAGCTCGGAGCTGTAGGGAAACAAGGAATTAGAGCTCACTCACTGCCCATGGGGAATGCATAAACCAGGAACTGATGGATTGTCCCTCTTTAAATTTGTATGATCAAAGAGAATTTCTAAGTATTTCTCCAAGTGGGCTGAGTAACTGTGTCCTTGTCCAAACGCGACAGAGACCATTCCATTAGCCACCTCGGCAACAAAAATACTGTTAATAGTCACATTAATTAAGCTCTGCCATCTTAGTTCCTTCCTGGAAGAGAATACCATGACATCATACAAATGTAATTCTGCTACTTCTTCAGAGGTTGGGGTGGGGAGGTGGTACGTGAGGTTTATGTTGGTTAGAGTTTAGGCAACATGAAGTGAATGGGAAAACCTGAAAGAACCTCCGTATTTCCACCAAGGACAAGGCAAAAGGTCCAGACTGGCTTCAGCCAGCCCCGAGCAAAGCAGAGGCAATGTCACCAAAGGCTCTCCATCAGCAAGGCTTAGACACACTCTCTGAGCTCCCTGTCCTCTGACTGATCTGAAGGCTTCTGACCACTTCACATAATCACCCCCTGTGATTATGTTCTGAAATCCATGTGCTATTGCTGGACCAGGAGGGACTTCAAGGATTATCTGTGGTCAGCATCCTTCCAGGGACATCGATTGATGAAGGTATCAGCAGTCACTATGAACTAAAGATTCATTTCATTCAGAATCCTACAGCCTTGTGTGCAGGTCTGAGCATGGGCTATCTCTGAGTAATAAGCACCTCTAGTTTTATGTTTGCAGGTTCACCAGATGGATCACCTACAGGATGTGCTCAGCACTGAAAGGAGATTTCTTACATTTCACAGCCAGTGAGTGTAACATCCTAGAGGCCTGGCTGTGCTTCGGGGCCTTGGATTCAACAATCCTTTCTTCCAGTTCTCAGTCTGAAACTCACCTAATCCACCACTGATGTATTTGACTTGAAAGCCTAGTGAATCAAGTCTTGCCTCTGTGTTAAACTGCTCTAACATAGTCTCTGGTAGGATTTAGTAGACATGCAATACATTTAGGGTGTCACATTCTATACCACTTAGATGGATCTGTGTTTTAAGTTTGAAAGAAACTTTCAAAGGCAATTAGTTTAACCTCTCATTTTACTTATGGGAAACGGAGGCCTAGAAACAGGAAGTGACTTAGTGACATAGTTGTCAGATCACGCAAAACCCTGAATTCTAGTCTAGGGCCCTTTTCACTATCCAATTACTAGAAGCCAGTGATCCATAAAGACCTGGCAGAAACAATAATATGAGCAGGGTGCCGTGAGGACAACAGTGGCTAGAAGCCACTCTGTTTCCAATATGAATGCTTTAATTTGGAAATTGGAGACTCACAGAGAGACCCGTGAACCGCCCACTACGTCCCTAGAGAAATTTGGCCTCTCCTTCTCTGCCATTTCCCAAATGTCATGTGAATGTCACTCCTTGGCAAACTCTTCCCCAAAATCCTAGGAGCAAGAGAAAACTATGCGGTGTGGCTTAGCTACTTTGGAAGAAAGTAGCGATGCATTGATAACAGACAACCTCATATTTCTGGATCTACTGGTGTTAAAAACTACGTGATGGGGCAGGAAGGCTATGACTATATGACCAACAGGGACTGCTGAGCTGTTAACCAATTAAGCAGAGAAGTGACCGATTAGAATAAGTCTTTTCTGAGTCATCTCTCTCTCTTTTTTCCAAATAACTGCTTCACCCAAATTACTTGGGAAGTGTTATCCCACCCAGTATAGATCATGTTCAAGGTGGGAAAGGGTGTCATTTCAGAAGTTAGAGGCTACAGCAGGTGCTTGTGCTCTGACAGGCCCTCCCACAGGAAAAAAGGGCTGGGATATGGGGTAGGGGCTAATGAGTGGAAGGGAACACCCTGGGAGAGCTAGAAGAAAAGCAGGAGGGGTCCAGAGCTCAGACGCAAACTATCCCAAGCTCACCCAGCCTAAACAGCCAACATCTGCTAATCAGTTCAGTGATGTGACATGTTGAGCCTTGTTCCTCATGAAAAACAAAACCAAATCAAAGGACAGATTTTTTTATCTTACAAATTTGCCAGATGTCAGGTTTTATGTGTATCTTATAATAACTCATTTAATCTCTATCTATTGAGCACCTGCTACATTCTAGGTCTTGCACTATTTAGTAAAAAGTGAACTGATAAGTGAGACAAAATCTCTGCTTTCCAGGAGCTAGTAATCTAACTTGGACACACACTCAACAGGCAAGCCACTGCTATATGCCCACTAGGTGCTATAACCAAGGAGAAAAGGACAGTGGTAAACAGGAAAGAGTAAGTGTACAGCTCCCTCTCAGAGTGATGAGCTTTGCAGAGGCGAAAGTGTTTTGAATAATCTTGCAAAATTAATACGCACTTAACAGGCAATGGAATGTGTGTTGTGTGTGAGAGTTCAGGGGTTCTAGACAATGGGAAGTCTTAGTCAGTTGTGTCCAACTCTGTGACACCATGGGTTGTACCCTGCCAGACTCCTCTGTCCATGGGGATTCTCCAGGCAAGAACACTGGAGTTGGTTGCCGTTTCCTTATCCAGACAATGGGAGGATCTGTGCAAAGCAGACAGACACCATGTAATGGCTAAATTTAATGAGTCAATTAAGCCAGGCTATCGTACATCACACACTAGTCTAGATGTGGTGGTGAAAATAGTTTGCAAATGTGTTTAACATCACAATCAGCTGAGTTTACATAAGAGCAGGTACCTCCCCTTCTGTAGGTGGGCTTCATTCAATCAACTGAAGGCTTTAAGAATAAAATCTGCTTCTGGAGAGACAGGATTTCAGTCTTAAAACTGTAACAGAAATCTTGCCTGAGTCTCCAACCTGCCCTATAGATCTCAGACTTGCCAGCACCGAGAATCACATGACCATATTCCTTCAAATAAATCTATGAACATATATCCCATTGGTTTTATTTCTCTGGAGAACCCTGATGGACACACACAGATGCATGAGGTGCCCAGGCAGGAAGAGGAAAGCCACTGTAGCAGGTGTTCAGACAGTGGTGGGATATGGAGCCATCAGGGAGGCTGCCACAGTTACGAAGAACCTTGCATGCTAAACTCAGGAATTGGGGTTTTATCCTAAAAGTGAACAGGGGCCGTTGAAGGACTTCAGCCAAGGATCACCAAGTCTATTAGAAAAACTCTCTGGGACCATTCAAATAGAGGACGGATGGGTTGGGGCAGAGTTAGAAGAATGGCCTTGTGGACACTACTTCCTTGTCAGTCTGGGCCTGAGGATTTGCCCTACTCAGATCATGAACTCCTTACTGCCAAATTCAGACTTAACTTGAAGAAAGTAGGGAAAACCACTAGACCATTCAGGTAAGACCTAAATCAAATCCCTTATGATTATACAGTGGAAGAAATAGATTTAAGGGTCTAGATCTGATAGATAGACTGCCTGATGAACTATGGACGGAGGTTTGTGACATTGTACAGGGGACAGGGATCAAGACCATCCCCATGGAAAAGAAATGCAAAAAGCAAAATGGCTGTCTGAGGAGGGCTTACAAATAGCTGTGAAAAGAAGAGAAGTGAAAAGCAAAGGAGAAAAGGAAAGATATAAGCATCTGAATGCAGAGTTCCAAAGAATAGCAAGAAGAGATAAGAAAGCCTTCCTCAGCGATCAGTGCAAAGAGAGAGAGGAAAACAACAGAATGGGAAAGACTAGAGATCTCTTCAAGAAAACTAGAGATACCAAGGGAACATTTCATGCAAAGATGGGCTCGATAAAGAACAGAAATGGTATGGACTTAAAAGAAGCAGAAGATATTAAGAAGAGGTGGCAAGAATACACAGAGGAACTGTACAAAAAAGATCTTCACAACCCGGATAATCACGATGATGTGATCACTTACCTAGAGCCAGACATCCTGGAATGTGAAGTCAAGTGGGCCTTAGAAAGCATCACTATGAACAAAGCTAGTGGAGGTGATGGAATTCCAGTTGAGCTATTTCAAATCCTGAAAGATGATGCTATGAAAGTGCTGCCCTCAATATGCCAGCAAATTTGGAAAACTCAGCAGTGGCCACAGGACTGGAAAAGATCAGTTTTCATTTCAAAGAAAGGCAACGCCAAAGAAAGCTCAAACTACCACACAACAGCACTCATCTCACACACTAGTAAAGTAATGCTCAAAATTCTCCAAGCCAGGCTTCAGCAATACATGAACTATGAACTTCCAGATGTTCAAGGTGGTTTTAGAAAACGCAGAGGAACCAGAGACCAAATTGCCAACATCCGCTGGATCATGGAAAAAGCAGCGAGTTCCAGAAAAACATCTATTTCTGCTTTATTGACTATGCCAAAGCTTCTGACTGTCTGGATCACAATAAACTGTGGAAAATTCTGAATACCAGACCACCTGACCTGCCTCTTGAGAAACCTATATGCAGGTCAGGAAGCAACAGTTAGAATTGGACACGGAACAACAGACTGGTTCCAAATAGGAAAAGGAATATGTCAAGGCTGTATATTGTCATCCTGCTTATTTAGCTTATATGCATAGTACATCATGAGAAATGCTAGGCTGGAAGAAACACACGCTGGAATCAAGATTGCCAGGAGAAATATCAATAACCTCAGATATGCAGATGACACCACCCTTATGGCAGAAAGTGAAGAGCAACTAAAAAGCCTCCTGATGAAAGTGAAAGAGGAGAGTGAAAAAGTTGGCTTAAAGCTCAGCGTTCAGAAAACGAAGATCATGGCATCCGGTCCCATCACTTCATGGCAAATAGATGGGGAAACAGTGGAAACAGTGTCAGACTTTATTTTGGGGGGCTCCAAAATCATTGCAGATGGTGGTTGCAGCCTTGAAATTAAAAGACGCTACTCCTTGGAAGAAAAGTTATGACCAACCTAGATAGCATATTCAAAAGCACAGACATTAATTTGCCAACAAAGGTCCATCTAGTCAAGGCTGTGGTTTTCAAGTGGTCATGTATGGATGTGAGAGTTGGACTGTGAAGAAAACTGAGCACCGAAGAACTGATGCTTTTGAACTGTGGTGTGGGTGAAGACTCTTGAGAGTCCCTTGGACTGCAAGGAGATCCAACCAGTCCATGCTGAAGGAGATCGGCCCTGGGATTTCTTTGGAAGGAATGATGCTAAAGCTGAAGCTCCAGTACTTTGGCCACCTCATGCGAAGAGTTGACTCACTGGAAAAGACTCTGATGCTGGGAGGGATTGGGGGCAGGAGGAGAAGGGGACGACAGAGGATGAGATGGCTGGATGGCATCACCGACTCAATGGACATGAGTCCGAGTGAACTCTGGGAGTTGGGATGGACCGGGTGGCCTGGCGTGCTGCGATTCATGGGGTCACAAAGAGTCGGACACGACTGAGCGACTGAACTGAACTGAACTGATCACGCCTTTGTGTCTATTTAACTAGGTCTCTGTAGCCTCTTCACTGTGTTTCGCAGGGTTTGTTAGATGAGGTATCTGAGAAAGTCAGGCTGTGCTGGTCAGCAGAATTTCAAGTCATCCGCCCCTATAAAAGGCCTCAGTGAAAAACCCATGAACACAGATACTCTGCCCATCACCTGCTCCCAGACCCATCAGCATTGCAATTGTCACCACCCTGACTGACACCCTTGGAAATTCATTACCATGTCACATTTGGCAGTTGAATCAACAGGCACCTTTTATTTATTTATGAGCTGAGCACTGGGGAGCAGTGAAGCTCCATCCCCAGATCTATAGGACTGTTGATTTTGAGAGAGAGGCATATTTATTCAAAACCATCCTCAGCTGCGTGAGACCTTTACATATTTGCAAGTAAATAGACTGGGATTATGCATGCTTCCTGTGCAGACCCCCATTCACTGCCTTCCCTAAAGGCTGTGGGCAGCTCCACCAAGGAGAAGGTTCCAGCCAGTGAGAAGAGCAGCATTCATCACCAGATGATTTGTTTACTGCCTTTCACCTGAAGGACTCTCAGCTGCATTGTAAAAGAATTGCTAATCTGCCAGAAAAAAAAAATGTGGCCACATTCCTGCTTCTGCTCAGGAGACAAGTCCCTAGGAGGTAGCACCAGAGATTAGGCAGGGAGAGAATTCAGTACCTACCCTGGAAACAGCATCACAGAGGACCACCCAGGCCTGACTTGACCATCAACCCAGCTTCCTCAGTGCTGTGTGCTCCCAACCCAGAGGAGACTCCAAATCTAAAGTGTTTCCTCTTGATTCCCCAAAGCATCACAGGATGTCTTTCTTCACTCTGGGGCTCTTAAAAGGGGGTGGGGCCAAGTTAATGAGATTTGGGTGCCTGAAATGTTATGAAGGATGCTGAAAATCAGATTCTAAGCCTGAGAACATTCATAGTGCTTTTGGCCTATGCTTTTCTTTCCTTTATTTCTTTAGGGAGGGCTTTTATAGTTCTCTTAAGGATTAAGTAAACTAGTTAAAATCTAAATCATTTTTTCAGACAAATCAACACTGCTGGATTGTTTGAAAAAATCTGCTAGGCTGGTAGAGAAGGGGAAAGCAGAGGGTGACAGAGGGACCCCCAAAGCTTCGAGGGCCTGGTTTCACCACAGATGTTTGCAGTTAGCCCCTCTAACTACTAGGAAGAGAGGTGGGGGATCTAAGATACAAGGTGGGCTTTAAATAGAAGACATTTTTCAGAGATCTAAGACTCTGATGCTGGGAGAGATTAGGGGCAGGAGGAGAAGGGGATGATAGAGGATGAGATGACTGGATGGCATCACTGACTCAATGGACATGAGTCTGAGTGAACTCCGGGAGTTGGTGATGGACAGGGAGGCCTGGCGTGCTGCGATTCATGGGGTCGCAAAGAGTCGGACACAACTGCGCGACTGAACTGAACTGAACTGAACTGAATCTGTGGTTAACAATTTGAAGCTTTGCTCTTGTCCAGCAAACAGCAAAACCATGACTCATTAAAATGGAGTATAAGGTGGAGGTAGGCTGCCCAGGATCCTGTGTGACCCTGAGCACAGTGGAAAATAGCACCGAGGCCCAATATTTTTCCAAGAGAAGAGAAATGTAGGGCAGGACAGAGACCTGCAAACTCTGCCCCTTGCTCTTCAAAGCCCAAGATTTACAGCCCAAGTTTCAGTCCATGACTTACTGGTGGGAAAGGTGTTGGCTGTTGGGTGGGTGTACTTCTGTTGTAATAACCTTTTCTACACTGTTAGTGTGAACTAAAAGCAGCACATGAGTGATGTGGGTGATGCTGACAGCGTGATACAGGCTTCTAGTACTTTGTCTTAGAGATGTCATTCTCTCTTCTGCTCTAACCTCTACTGCTCCACTATTGATCTTTTCCCAGGCACAATCTCTGCTTGGACCATGAGCCCAGAGATACAAAAGCATAATTGATACATCTACTCACTCTGCCTGAGAAGAAGAGGGACCTCCTTCCTTCTGCACCACTTGCACCTCTGCTCAGTAAGCTACTTATGTGGCACTTAGTTATAAGTGTCTGTGGTCAGAGGCTGTCACATAAATTTAAGTGTACAGATGTCACACTCTGCATTTTCACAGGACCATTTTAAAATGGTGCAAAAGCTGCAAAAGCAAAATAGTTTGAAGATGGGTCACAAATAATGCAAATGTTAAGGCACTTTTTGTAAATATAATTAACTCAAGGACCCTCTATAAAGTGCATGTGAGACATAGGCATTTGAGGGTTTTGGTTTTTTTTCTCTTATTTTTTTGGTAACAGAAAAAAAATGCAAACTAATTATCATGAGGTTTCCACACTGTGACATTCCCAGAGAATAGTTAACATTACTTAAAGTTGCTTATGACCCATACAAAGGCAAGGTCAAAAGAGTTGATTCAATAAGAAAAGAGTTTCAGAAAGAGTAAGTTGCCACTCCATCTTAGGATTGTTGCTCTACCTAAAAATAAATAAGTAAGAGATGGTGTGATTTAGAGGACAAAGCACTCTAAGTTGAGGCACTTTTATCCTCACTAAACTCTGGATCCACTCGACCCCAGCCATTGGCTATAGTTTATTCATCCAATATTGAGGAAGTTGTACCAGAATATTATTTGAAGAGCAGAGCATTAGGAAAAGAGATTTTTAAGAAAGTAAATTCTAAGGAATGAGCAGCAATGGCTGGAGGAGACACCTGCATGAGACCCACTTCTTGGCAGTTGTTGCTGAAAACTAGAAAGCTCTGACTTGACTTTAGTTGGTAGCACTGGGCATACTATGAGCAGTGCCCCAGAGCAACAAGGGTTAGAAATCTGAATATGGCTAGAGATGGCCAAGACACAGAGAAGCTCTGGCCAGCAACAGCAGATGGGTCTTATCACCTGATTGGTAATCACTGCTACTGCTATGAGTTGCTCTGGGAGGATGGCTAAAATGCAAGAAAAGGGACAACTTATTGGCTGTTTCACTGAATATTTACTAAGCATTTGTGGTGTCTTTTAAGGAGGATATTGAGATAAATAAGTTATTGCCCTACCCTTGAGTTGGCCCCAATCTACAAAGGAAGGCAGACACACATGTAAGCAATTACACAGAGACAATAAAGTATGACAGTGTCTCCTGCATAGAACTTATGAGTGATGGAAAATCATCACTCTATGTGGAAACAGTTTGAAGATAGATGATGCTGGTATGGGTTGATGAGTCAGACCTTGATTTTGTGTAAAGGAGGGGAACACAGAATATGAGAGCTCTGCATTTATATCCAATTGCTCTGGCAGTGTCTACAACAGTTTGATACAAGGAATACGTATTTGACAGAGGCAGGACTGGTAGGAGGCTATGGTTAATACAGCAGACAAGGAAAAAGCAGTGGAAAGTATGGTGAGAGTCTGGAAGGAATAAAGAGATGGGTGCCAGAATCTTTAAGAAGAAAGGTAATTCTGCAAGAACTTGGTGAGTTCTATAGCTGATCTTTAAGGAAAACTCTGATAACATATTTTCAGCACAGACTGGGGATATGCAAGGAGAGGTATCCAGTAGGAAACTGGACTACGGGAATAAAGCTCAGGAAGATGGCCTGTTTTGAAGAAGAGGATTTTGGAGCCCTCAGTCTACAGGCATTGTTTGCAGCTCTGGAAAATCAAACAAGATGCCTTGCTCATGGCAAGTCCTAAAGTCCAACACTGGAACAGCAGCTCCAGGAGTTCAAGTCCCTGCTCTTCCTTCTCCCTGTAACATGTAAATTAAAACTCTGGGCCCCATGGGTAAGACAGAACCATATTCTCCTCAAAGCTACCCACATCCTAGTCTACAGAACCAGTGTTAGATTATGCACAAAGGGTAATTAAGGTTGCTAATCAGCTGACCTTAAAACAGAGAGATTATCTTGAATTAGTTGAGTGACCTTAATATAATTCCAAGGATCTTTATAAGTGGAAGAAAGAAACAGATCAGGTCAGACCAGAGAGATGTCACTGTAAAGACTTAGCCCAAACTCAATGACTTTGCAGAGGGAGGAAGAGACCAGAAGCCAAGAAATGCAAGTGGCCTCTAGAAACTAGAAAATGAAAAAAAAAAGTTCTCCCCTGGAGCCTCCGGAAGAAAGTCAACCCCACCAACAGCATGGCTCAGTGAGATTCAGTCAGGACTGCCGACCTCTAGAACTCTGACTCTTTCTCACCTTTTTTCCCTAGGCCTTATTGTCTTTCCACACCTCTTTCTTTTCTTTTTTTACACAATTTTATTTGGGTATAGTTGATTTACAATGTCATGTTAGTTTCAGGTGTACAGCAAAGTGAATTAGTTACACATGTGCATACATCCACTCTTTCGCATCACCCAACCATCAAGGCCGCTCTCATTCCCCTCCATCCCCTCCACCCTCAGCTTTACCTCCAAGGCCCAACATAGACACCACCACCCACTGGCCCCCTTCCTGAGCTTCAGGGGCTCTTCAGACCCCTCAGGGATGCTGCACTCCCCTCATCTGGGACTTTGTGTGACTGGCCACTAATGCAATTTGCTGGCCAGGATCCTTTGCCCAACTGCACAGTTCAGAATGCCCTAAAGGATTTCCTTTGCTTCTTCAACCCTGATCTTCTCCCAGTCTTCATCTGCTTAACTGTCAACCCCTCATCCCCAACACACACACACAAGGCAATATATCTGCCAGGCCACACAGCATAAGACTAGCCACACCGATGTCAGTTTGTTATACATTTGCTTGATACAAATGAAAGAGAAGTAGTAGTGGCAGTTCAGAGAAGGCAATGGCACCCCACTCCAGTACTCTTGCCTGGAGAATCCCATGGACAGAGGAGCCTGGTAGGCTGCAGTCCATGGGGTCGCTAAGAGTCGGATACAACAGAGCGACTTCACTTTCACTTTTCACTTTCATGCATTGGAGAAGGAAATGGCAACCCACTCCAGTGTTCTTGACTGGAGAGTCCCAGGGACGGGGAGCCTGGTGGGCTGCTGTCTATGGATCGCACAGAGTTGGACATGACTGAAACAACGCAGCAGCAGCAGTGGCAGTTCAGTTCAGTCGCTCAGTTGTGTCTGACTTTTTGTGACCTCATAGACTGCAGCATCCCAGGCTTTCCTGTCCATCACCAACTCCCAGAGCTTGCTTAAACTCTGGCCCACACAGATGGTGATGCCATCAAAGCATCTCATCCTCTGTCATCCCCTTCTCCTCCTGCCCCCAATCCCTCCCAGCATCAGAGTCTTTTCCAATGAGTCAACTCTTTGCATGAGGTGGTCAAAGTACTGGAGTTTCAGCTTCAGCATCAGTCCTTCCAATGAATATTCAGGACTGATCTCCTTTAGGATGGACTGGCTGGATCTCCTTGCAGTCCAAGGGACTCTCAAGAGTCTTCTCCAGCACCACAGTTCAAAAGCATCAATTTTTCGGTGCTCAGTTTTCTTTATGTTCCAACTTTCACATCCATACATGACCACTGGAAAAACCATAGGTTTGACTAGACAGTGGTAGTGCATTTAATCCCAAAACAAGGGGAAGGAGCTGGGGTTGCAGTATACATATTTCTGCAGTATGTGATAAAATTCTCCTGTTTCTAATGCCTGGACTCTTAGAAAACTGCTGCTGCTCCTGCCTTACACAGAAATCTCTTTCAGGTTTTGTTGCAGAATGATCACATGAGCAGCAAACTCTAAAACTCATCTGCCACCAGAGCCAGAGCAGTTAACACATGGGGCTCTTGAGTCTGCCCCTCTTCACTTCTTAGCCACAGTCCTGGTCCTTCCCGCTAAACTGCCTCTCAATAATATGTGACATAAACCTTCAGGTCTTTGGTTTCCTGTTTAAGAGCAAAAAAAATAATAGTCTTAATTGCTCATAAAAGACCTGGAAGATTTTGGAAGGAAAAGCTAAGGAAATAGGAAGCATCAAGCTACTCTGGCTTTCATTGTCAGGAAAAAGAGCCACACTGGCTCATCGCAGGTGACCCCTGATTTTTCCTTTATCTTTCTTACCTTTTCATTTGCTGGTTATAGCTGCAGGGGTGACAGAACAGAGAATACCACTTAGTGAGCTGTTTTTGGCCTGAAACTGTCTTATTGCTTTGTGGAAAGAAATTGCAGGAAGAATTTTTAGATATTGATATCTGTTTGTCAGAGAAAGTACAGTCATTCATAGAGGGTTTCTGACAGGCCAATTTTGCAGAGAGATTCACCCACCTGGAATCTTCACTTTCTTATTTTCAGATGTCTGGCTTACCCAGATTCACAAGAAAAGCCTGGAATCTTTGACCATCTTCTCCTGCAGACCTGCCCTGCCCCAAATTTGGGGACACTATGGCCATTGGCTCTAGGTCCGTGTAATCACTCATTCTCCCATTTATCTCATTTGTAAATGGGAACTTGGTTGATTTTATTATTCTGCATTATTAAGCATCATGTTTCCAGATGGTCCGCAGAGCAGGTCTGAGTTGGGAGTGTGTGTCATCAGGCCTCAGCTAATCTATCACTGGGGGCACATGTTCTGCAGGCGTCACTTTCAATAACTGGTCTGTGTTTTTCCAAATGGATTTACATTTTTATGTGCGACTGATGACTTCTCTGGAGACACATACTATGAACGTCTGGCTCACTATTATTACATGTACAAGTCATAAAGCTATGTAATAAGACTCATAAAAACATGCAAATAGTCCTTTTCCAGAGAGAAAAGGAACATGATCAGCCCTAAAATCAGAAGCTTTGCAAAGCTGATTGCTCTGCTGGGAAATGACAGGAAGGAAGATGAAACTTCCTCTGGGATGTCCATTCCTAAATAGTAGATAGATGGATAGGCAGATGGATAGATAGATTATATTAGATAGATAGGCAGATAGACAGACAAGACAGATAAAGCTCAATAACTCCAGAATTTTGTGAGGCTAGGAAGCCATCTTCCGGAGAAGGCAATGGCACCCCACTCCAGTACTCTTGCCTGGAAAATCCCATGGACAGAGGAGCCTGGTAGGCTGCAGTCCATGGGGTCGCTAATAGTCGGACATGACTGAGGACTTCACTTTCACTTTTCACTTTCATGCATTGGAGAAGGAAATGGCAACCCACTCCAGTGTTCTTGCCTAGAGAATCTCAGGGATGGGGGAGCCTGGTGGGCTGCCATCTATGGGGTCGCACAGAGTCAGACACGACTAAAGTGACTTAGCAGCAGCAGCAGCAGCAGCAGCAGCAGGAAACCATCTCCAGCAGTCAGGAGAAAAGGGGGGAGGATCCTGCATTGTCCTTCTCCAGGGTGGAATGGCCTCTTGCCACCCCATCATGGAGCCCTCTGGGAAGCCCACCGTTCATACTCTCCACCTCATAAATTCAATCTGGAGGCCCAGGTCTCCACTGACAATTCTTTCTTTCAGTCCTCCAGCCCACAGTGGCCCTGCCCCACCAAGCCTTCTGACTTATCACACTCAGCTCTTGGTTTTATAATCAGCCTATGTTCTTCTTGGGGAGGTTACATGACTATTTCCTCAAACAGATTTCAAGCTCTTCAAGAACACACACTTCTTCCTCACCGCCCCCTGCCCCCCACCACCATCACACACCCCACGTCCTCCAGCGTTCATCCAAGAGCTGCTGCCATCAGCAGACACTCAGTCAGAGCGGCACGCTTTAGGTGTTCAGAGGATGTTCACAACGGAGTCTCTGCAGCACTTCATGGTGACTTCAATCCATTCTTCACACTGTAGATACGGTGAATTTTTAAATGCAAATCTGATCACATCACCCCCAAGTCTAATAGCTTCGCCTGGCAAAGCTCTCCTAAGTCCTGCTGAGCCTAGCTCCTGCTCCTCCCGGCTCACTTTTTAGATCTCTCTGTCGCAGCTCTCCCTGCTCCAAACACACAGAGCTGTTTCACTTCCCCACATGCCAGGATTCCTCCTGCTTCAGAAAAGTTAGTCAAGCTATTCCTTCTGTCCCTCTTCTTTGAATAGTTAGCATCTACCGAGTGATCTACCCATCATTCCACTCTCAATTATCAAATACCCCTTCCCTCTGGAGTTCTTCCCTGATCCTCTAAATCATTTAAACCCTTCTATTTTTCATTTACAGAGCACCTGCTCTTTCTCCTTTGTAGTCTTTTCCACAGTTATTATTAATTATATAGCTATTTAAGTAATTTCTATTGGCCTTTGGAAACTGTCCCATAATTACAGGGAGTCTAGCTCATTTAGCACAGCAGCGAGAGCTTAGTATAGATTCTGAAATGCAATAAGGTCTCTATGAAAACTTTGAACGTAAGAAAGAGAAAGGGAGAAAGGACAGAAAGGGAAAGAGAGAAAGGAAAAAAGAAAACATGGGATACATTTGAAGGAAGGAAGGAAGAAATGGAGGGAGGGAGGGGAAATGAAAGACAGTATGTGATGCATTTTAATTTGTCCCTTCACCTCCCCTCATCTAGCCCAGGCATCTCGAATCTTTTGTAAAATGTTGGCCATACCTACTTCAAAACAACATCACACCTGTACCACCAGGCCCCACATCACTCCAGGGATGTCCAGATCACTCTCAGCATCTGATCCTTGTAACTGCCTCAACCTTGTACCTGAGCAACAGCAAGAAAGCTGGAAGAGCCTAAGACAGGGGAGCGGTGCATGGGGCTGACACACTGCTGAGAGCTGGTCCTCCTGGAATTCCCACTCCCTTGGCGGTGCTGTTCCCACACTTCCCTGGACTTCCTGCTCTCCTTCTGACTTCACCAGCCTGCTTCACGGGCTCAGTGACCTCGGTCACCTTGTATATGGTGACGATCTGTTCTTGAAGCTCGGTTTTCTCATTTTGCCCTCAGACCTACATGCACAGCTACCTCCTGCACAATGGTTCTCCCACAGATACCTCGGTTCATGTAAAAATATTCGTTTTCCACTCTCAAACAAGATAGACCAAGACCCTTCTCCTCCCTTTCCTCTCTCTCCGCTTTCCTCTCCTTTCATAGTGAAAGGAAACCACTGTGGGTTCTTTGTGATTCAAGCCAGCCAATCCTGTGTCATCCCTGACCACGTCTCAATCCTTGCCACCAATTCACCACTGAGTCTTGCTGATGCCCTCCTAAGTGTCTCTCAGATCTGCCCCATCCCTGCTAGGCCCACTGCCACAATTCAGCTCCGCAGCAGCATCCTTCACCTGAACAACAGCCACAGCTTCTTATCTAGTCACCCTGCCCCCATGTAATTAAGTATAAATCAATTTCAACATTGTAGCCAGAGTGATATTCCTAAAATTAAAATCAGATCATGCCACTTCCCAGTCCATCCCATCATTAACTCTCCATGGCTCTCCATATTAAATCCAATAGTACAACACGGCTTTCTCATTCCCCTTCCTCCCATCAGATTCTGCAGTCCTACGCCCCAAACCACTTGCTTTCTTAGCATACCTTTTGTCCTTTCTTAATTTTCCATACATTCCTCCCTTGGCCTGTTCATTCCTACTTGATCTTCAGATGTGAACACAGATAACCACTTTTTCTGCAATGATTTCCTGATTCTGCCTGGATTGGGGCAGTCATTCCTCCTCTGTGTGCTCATGTTAGACCTCCCGGTCTTTGCCCAGGACCCGTCGTCGCCAAGATCACCGAGACTCGGACTCGATGCAATTAGCAAGAGGATTTATTAAGCCGACGCGCCGGGGTTCAATCTCCACCCGAGGAGATGAACCCCGAACAATTGTTACAGAGCAGTTTATAAGCAAAAAATCATAAACAGGTGCAGTTGAGATGGAGTGTTTTGATTGGTTTACAAACTGTGGCCTTTCCGGGGATAGGTTCATTCGTTATTAGGCCTAAATAGCTAACTAACCTACAATTATGCTGCTTTAGTTGAATGGCCCGAGGCAATCAACTTTTAGCTTGACTCCTGGGGGCTGTATTTTTAAGATGCGAGTATGACCCCCCTCCGTGTTTTTTTTTTTTTTTTTTTCTCTTAAGACAATAGCCCTGATTTAAGATTAACAAAGAGCCCGTGGGTGCAGGTCTGTTTCTTTAGAGCCCCTAATAAATTTTTAACCTTTCTCCTTGTTCCCTGGAATGCTCCCGAAGAAGTCAGAAGACACTGTTCTCATACCTATGTCCTAGTGGCGCCTCTCATGGTAGACTGATTACAGGCTAGGGAACAAATCAGGGCTAGAAACAATTTTTACAACCTCAGGCTGCTCGGGCTGGTCTCCACACTCACAGCAACCAGCCACCTGCATTACCATGCCTGCTCCGGGAGTTCCCACTGTTCTGATTTCTGCCTGTGATCCTGTGCTCTCATACCCTCCCCTTTTTGCTACTAATTATTGAGTCCATGTTGTTTTGGACTTACACCAAAGCCAAAAAAACCTCTTTGCTCAAAATCTACCACCTTAAACTCATCAAGATAAAGAGGCCAAGTGGAACTGACAATAGGTAAAAGGGCAAATTAAAATGTCATCTGTGCATTAATGCCTATTTAGATGTAGAAGATACGAGCATGGACTTTATTTCACATGGACAGAGGGGCAAATGATAAAATGTGGTAAGACTTTGAAATAGAGATAGATGTTAAGAGCAATGCTCAAGGCATTTGAGTATTATATGAGCATACATTATATGATCCTTGTGCTACTAGACTGTGGCCAGAGACTATGTCTGCTCGTTCACCACTGCAACCCAGTGAAACAGTTTTTGAAAGAATGGGCTATATTTGTGAAAGTCACTCAGTCATGTCCAACTCTTTGCGACCCCATGGACTATGCTGACCATGGAACTCTCTAGGCCAGAATACTGGAGTGGGTAGCCTTTCCTTTCTCCAGGGGATCTGCCCAACCCAGGGATTGAACCCAGGTCTGCTGCATTGCAGGCAGATTGTCTACCAGCTAAGCCACAAGGGAAGCCCGAGAATACTGGAGTGGGTAGCCTATCCCTTCTCCAGGGGATCTTCCCACCCTAGGAATCGAAGTGGGGTCTCCTGCATCGCAGGTAGATTCTTTACCAACTAAGCTATCAGGGAAGCCCAAAGCCACATATAATTGGGAAAAATCAAATTGTAAAATCCACTGAGTTTGAAATATCTTTTTTTTCCTTAATACCTCATTGATTATGTTTACCTTTGAAACAAGCAATTTCTGGAAAAGGATAAACAGACATAACTAAGGCATCTCTTGCAGGTCCACCACATGTCTGGGTTGAGCCCTGGGGGAGTTTGAGGTGAGGTGAGGTGAGGTGAAGTTGTTCAGTCGTGTCCGACTCTTTGCGACCCCATGGACTGTAACCTACTAGGCTTCTCCGTCCATGGGATTCTCCAGGCAAGAATACTGGAGTGGATTGCCATTTCCTTCTCCAGAGGATCTTCCCAACCCAGGGATCGAACCTGGGTCTCCTGCATTGGAGGCAGACGCTTTAACCTCTGAGCCACCTTGTTTACCTGTGGGGGAGTTTAGACCTGAATAAGGAAGGGCTGCAACCCAGCAGATGAGCACCAAACTGGAAGCCAGATAGATCCTCCCTGCAGGACCTTCACAAGCCTCATTTCCTTTCTGCAACTTGGTTTCCTTTCCTGTAAATCTGGGATAGTCATACTTACCTTGTGAGGTTGACATGAAAGGTAAAGGAAATAACATTTTTGAAATCACCTTTCTCATAACAGATGCTCATAAATATTAGTTTTATTATTTATTTTTTATAAAATATGACTCCTTTCCTTAGCTAGCTCAGCAGTTGGCAGGAGAGATAAGCACATTCCTACATAAGCCAGAGCATAATGGGGGTGGGATCCAAGCCTCCCTGAAAGAGGAGTAGGTGCCTTCACAGAGGGGGCTATCCTGAGACGAGGAACCCATGTGCAGAACTGCAGTGGGTCCCAACCACCTGCCAGGCTCTCCTTTGTTCCTGTCCATCCCAGACTGGGTGGATGAGCTGCTTTCTGTTGGTGCTTCCTACCTGTTAGGCCAGAAGTGTAATATATTCCATAGAAAACCAGCAAAGACTTTCTAATATCTCCAGTTATATTAGTGAGTCTCCCTTTGAAATATGATTTTACCTATAGCAATATGGCCACTAAGATGTGAAATTATTAAATAAAATTTGGTCCCCTGACTCTTCAGGTGATTTCTTTTGAAAAGTTTATTTCCTTGGCAATCTATTTTCTCCTCCATGTCCTTCCGTGACACACTTTCCATTCAGCATCCCCTCCCAGGCCAGAGGCCTGGCTTTAGAGGGCTAGGAAGCACTGCCTCACTCCAGACAACATCTGCCTCATTTTCCATGTGAGTATTGCAGAAGGAACAGCTGGTGCAAAAGCCATAGCCTTGCTCCAGCATGACGAGCACTCTGCAAGCCCTCGCCCTCTCTGATCCTTTAAGATGATATGTGTACTCCTTCCTGGCCTCCACTTATGCAAGTCCATACCCTACCTTTGCCTAGACAATTTCTATTCATCTTTTAAGACAGAATGTGTCCCCTGTTCTGAGAAACTGAGCAGTGTTATTCATTTTGGCCAGTCTTCACCAGCCTGTAGGTACAAACTAGTGTTAATCACAGTATTATCTAATATTTGGTTTCCTCATACTACCATCTCCATGATATAGAAAACTGGCCTCCTGCCAAACTATCCCACCAAAACTTTCTGGATGTCCCCAGGCAGTGTCTCACAGCACTTTACATATGTTCCTGGATAAGTTTGCATGCTACCCCCAACCCCCATGGGAATTCCATCTCCATATCTATTTTAGGCCACGATTCCATCAAGCTCTGCTTCTTTTTCCCTGAAAACCAAGGTCTCCCCAGGGCCTGTCTCATGCCTGTGGACCTGTGGCCTCTATCCTGCCCTGGAGACACTCTGATCTTACCAGGACTTGTTCACGCCTCCCTTCCCCTACACATCCCCAATGTTCTATTTGAACAAGGTTTCCAAAGTGTATTCACAGGATCAGAGCTCTGCAAAACACCGAATGTTCTCTATAGATTTTTTTTTTAATGCTGGGTTCCATAATTAAATAAATCGAGGGATTCTAAATTGCTGTGTTTTCAATGTATGGTCCTCTTAGAGCAGCAGTATCAGTATTACTTGATAGCTTTTTAAAAATGCATAAACTCAACCCCAACCCAGACCCAAATTTTAACAAAATCCCCCAGTGAATAATACACACATTAAAGTCTGAGAACTATTGCTCTAATTAAACAAAATTAAGCATATTTCTAACAAAAATTCCTCAGAGCCTTTAATGTGCTTGTGTGTATCATAAACTAAAGAGTCGCATAAAGTGTGCACGCATAGTGTTTTGCAGTGCACATTTTGAAAAATCGTGTATTGGAACTTCACTCTGCCCAAATGTACTCTAGTCTGGGACTGCTTGGGAGCCTAGGTCTTCTCTTTTACCCTGCTGGCTATGTCCTGTTACTAGTGTGCTGATGAATGTTTAATGAACATTTCTCCACAGACAACATTTTTGTTTGCCAATCTCCATAGTGTAAACACTCACACCATGGCCAGTTTTAGGCTACCATTCAGCTTGAGGCATGTAGTCAGCTCTGATGACCTAGTAAGAGTCAGCTGGAGAAGTCTACTGTTTAGGGAAATATTTGAGCTGTGTTTTCTGCACTTCAGTGATCCACGCATGCTTCAGGCGAGCATTCAGTCCAGCTGTTACTTCTGTCCTCTACTTACCCTTTAGTGATTGACACCAGACTATACTCAGAATTCTCTTCCTTCCTACCATGACTAAGGTTTCCTTAGTAGGACCAACCTCATCGTGCCTTTCCTTCTCTCAGAATGAGCCTCTCTCATGATGTTCCTAACTCTTCTAGCAGACAGATTTCGGTAGTACCAACCTCACCAACTTGACAGAAAGTGAAGTCGCTCAGTTGTGTCCGACTCTTTGTGACCCCATGGGCTGTAGCCTACCAGGCTTCTCCGTCCATGGGATTTTCCAGGCAAGAGTACTGGAGTGGGGTGCCATTTCCTTCTCCAGGGGATCTTCCCAACACAGGGATCGAACCCAGGTCTCCTGCATAGTAGGCAGATACTCTACCATCTGAGCCACCAGGGTGTGGACTGAAAATCTGACTCAGGCTGAGAATTGGAGCTATTAAAGAAAACAGAGGTGGTGCTTCCTTACTCCTGGTTACCTGAAGAGTGACTCAAGACTTTTTCCTAGCAGGTTGTGCTGGGGTCAAGCACAGCTGTGGGACACACATGTAAAAATAGATAAATCTGCTTCCTTTCTCATCACTCCCAGTTTGGAAAGGATTTCTGATTCTGGCCTGCTTGATGCCTTTTTTTTTTTTTTTTCTGAAACATTTAGCATCTCCCTCTCTGTGGATGTCATAAGTTGCCTTCACTGCAAAGTTTGCATATAAAGCACTGTTCCAGGAGAGAGAACCAAGCAGATGGAGGAAAGTTAAACAGGGAAAACCTTTGAAGGACTGGGATAGCTCCTAGGAGGCAAATGCTCTGTTTCCCAGCAGGGCTTCTTAAACTCAGTAAAGTAGAGTGTTCCAAGGATCTGAGATCAAGCACAGAGTCCAGGGAATCCTGGCCTGTCCAGGAGGGCCATAGACAAGGCAGTGTCCTGCAGTCAGAGCACTGGATCTCAGCAGCAGCCTCAACACCAAGACTCCTGGGATGCCTTCTGCATCTCCCAGAGGGCTCAGGCTTATAGATGGAGCATGGAGGTAGGCCTGAGTTTCTGCCTATGGTAAGAATTTACACATGAAGAACTTACACCAGAGACAGAAAATGATTAGATGGAGAGGGGCTAGGCCTTCCTGGCCATAATATTATGTCATTAAAGAGGAAGGGAAATGGTTTGCCCTCCATCCTCTGAGCTTGGTTTATCTTCTATCCTCTAAGCCACACCCTCTCAACTTTGTGGGTCATAAGGAGTCTGCTCCTAACCCCTGTTACAGCTGTTATTCAACACATGCTTGCTGAGCACCTACTATGGGCCAGATACTCTGAGCTACACTGAGATAAGCAAGAGTCAGTGTCATCTCACAGAGAGCTGGAGTGGGCATGGCCAGGTTCACACACTAAGCCAGAGGGTAGGAGAAAAATATAGATTTCTGGATTCCCAGCCGATGGTTCTTCCTTCACAGGTTGCTCTTGGGAACTGCCCTTTACACAACTGGTAATGTTTCTCAGTCCTCTCTGCACGTATCATTTTAGGTCTTCCATAAGCCTCTCTTGCAGCCCAAAGAGCTGTGAATCAACTAACTAAAGTACTTGCTGCTTCTAAATGTTTTTGGAACCAATACTGGAATTATATTACCACCTTCTTTTTCACAAGAAGGGAAACCCTCATTCATTCATTCAGCAAATGCATATTAAGTACCTACCATGTGTCCCTGTGATCCTAGGTGCTTGAAAACAGTAGTGGGGAAGGAAAACAACTCTCTGCTTCTTGATGTTTATACTGTAGGAAGCACAGATAGAAACAAACAATACACTTAATTTGGGGATGGGAGGGAGGCTCTAGAGGGACGACACATATGTATACATAGAGCTGATTCACGTTGTTGTACAGCAGAAACTAACGCAGTGTTGTAAAACAATTATACTCCAATTTTAAAGAGCAATGCTGTATAAACGTATCTACGTAAAAATGTTCACAATAAAGGTAGGCTGTGTTTAATGTCAGAAGGAGGGGAGCACTGTGCTGTTACTTTTGTGACCTGCCCATCCCATCCAGCAAGCTGCTTTCAAAGGAACTTCTGTAAAATGCAAATCTCACCATGCTAGTCCTCTGAGTAAAACCCTTTGGTCGTTCCCACCATGTTCAGGATAAAGGCCGTGACTCTGGCTCCTGTTTAATCCTCCAGCTGGGTCCCTTTCACAGGTCCCTCTTTCCACTGAGCCTTCAGACATGCAATGCCCATGACATACCAGGCTGCTTTCATGTTTCAAAGGATCGAGATGAAGAATGGGTCACCCATTCCTCCGGGTCTGCCTCGTGCACTTTCCCTCATAGATCCTTTGTAATACTTACAGAACGGGACCATTCTGACTCAACTCTTACTTCTGTATTAGTTCCTAAAAGACATGGATGATACTTTGTTTATCTGTATATACCTAGGATCTGTACATGTCCAGTGTACACTTCTTGATTGGGAGAAGTAACAAATGAATAAGACTAATTGGCTAGTCTGTGATTCTAGGCACACATATGGAAAGTCTTTAATTCCTGGCCAAGGAGAACTAGCAGGCATCTCATTTTATAGGCTCTGTGCATTACTCAACCCTAACATGGCCTGCAAGCCAAATCTGATCTAACACCTGTTTCTGTAAGTTAAATTTGATTATAACACAGATCCTTTTATTTACCCTACCATTACCAGAGTGGTATAATTGCCACAGAGGTCGTGCAGCCTGTGAACCAGAAATATTTACTATCTGAATCTTTATATACAAAGTTTGTAGACTTCAAATCCAGGCTATTCCTAACAGTGTTTGTTTGAGCAAATTTCTAAAATGGACACAACTAGCATAATTTCTCCTCAGGTTAGTCCAGAAATAAGTACAAAGCAGGCCCATAATTATCAGGTTTTGGGCAAATAAATCACAGCAGAGGCTGAAGGAGACCCATTAAAAGATCTGGTGCATCATGTTCCTTGTGTCTAGAGAAAGCACTTTTTTCCCTTCTGAATTTATATGACTTTATTTAACATCAGAACTTGATGCCTTAAAGAATATTCTTTAAGGGAATTGTAGCAATGGGCTTAAAAAAATACCCTGAACATTCTTCATTGCAGCTAACATGTATTTATTGAGCACCTACTACATTACAATCATCAGTATAATGCTAACACTTCCTATACCAAGCTCAAAACTTTACAACTCTTACAGGTCCAGTTAGCTCAGAAGAAGCCCCTGACAGGGAGATGAGCATACAGGAAATGTATAAGGCAGTGGTCTCAGGACCTGTATCAGTGGGGGAAGGAAAGGGAACAGCTCTGAAGAAAGAGAAAAGCTGGACTGTAATGCAATCACAACAGAAGTCTCAGCTGGCTCGACTGGGAAATCCGAATCCTGGAGGTTCTTTCAGAATCGCCCCCATCAGGGTGGGAGGGCTAGCCGAGCCTCTGCAAAGACTAGTCCTTGGAGGAATACTGCCTTTGGGAAGGAGGATCTCTACATGGAAGTTCCTGGAAAGAGCCAACAGCTGAAGGCTAGAACCCGTGGGAAATGAACCCTCAGTCCTGAGGGAAGAGTCTGGGTGGGGCATGCAATCCTGTGTCTACTACAGATTCATTTCATATAAGTTCCAGACTAGCTCTTCCAAGCTTCTGTGGGAAAAATGAGAGCCTCTGTGCTTCAGCTGGTCTCCAGGTGCTACTAATCACACTCCTCTTTTACTAAACATCCTAGATGCCCTGTGCGCTCAGTCAGCACCTCGGCTATCTAGGCGGCATGACCTAGCCCCTCCTCCCTAAGGAGTCAGAGCTTCAGGTCACCATGCCCTTCTTAGGACATGGCTGCTATACGGGGTTTGTACACATATACACGTTTACTATTAGGCAAGGGGGTGCCAAGAAGATCCAAATGCAAAACACATTTTCCCTGTCCCTTCCGTGCAGCAGCAGCCCTGCCTCTCCCTGATTCATTAAGTTCAAGTGTCTCTGTTGTCGTTGTTCAGTTACTCAGTCACATCCAACTCTTCATAATCCCATGGACTGCGGCACATCAGGCTTCTCTGTTCTTCACCATCTCCCAGAGCTTGCTCAAACTCATGTCCATTGAGTCAGAGATGCCATCCAACCATCTTATCCTTTGTAACCCCCTTCTCCCCCAGTCCCTCATCTTTCCAGCATCGGGGTCTTTTCAAATGAGTTGGCTCTTCACATCAAGTGACCAAAGTATTGTAGCTTCAGCTTCAGTGTCAGTCCTTCCAATGAATAATTCAAGGTTGATTTCCTTTAGGATTGACTGGTTTGATCTCCTTGCAGTCAAGGGACTCTCAAGAGTCTTCTCCAGCACCACAATTCGAAAGCATCAATGCTTCAGTGTTCAGCCTTCTTTATGGTCCAACTCTCATATCTGCACATGACTACTGAAAAAACCATAGCTTTGATTATGAGAACCTCTGATAGTAATTCCTCTCCTTGTCTCCTAATCTCCTGGCACAAAGAGCAAAAAGTGCCTGGGCAGGAGCTAATACTCAATGTTCAATAATTCGAAAGCATCAATGCTTCAGTGTTCAGCCTTCTTTATGGTCCAACTCTCATATCTGCACATGACTACTGAAAAAACCATAGCTTTGATTATGAGAACCTCTGATAGTAATTCCTCTCCTTGTCTCCTAATCTCCTGGCACAAAGAGCAAAAAGTGCCTGGGCAGGAGCTAATACTCAATGTTCAATAAATTTTTTACTAGGTCCCTCAATGCAAGCTCATCTCCTTTGGGAATCAAAACTTCTAAACCTACAGAGCCCAGAATTGTGGGAACAAGGAGCACTAATTCCCCCAAATAGCTTTGTGGAACTGATGGGAGGTGGGCCTTTCCTTCTCTTCCCTCCTGGAAACACATGTATTTTACCTACTAGAGACACAACATTCATTTGCCATTCTGACATTATGAGAGTTTTATCCATGCTCTTTCTGAATGTTAAGTACCATGACCTGGCCTGTATGATTTGGGGATCTTACCATCCCATTGCCATCAGTGAACCTAATTCTCTAAATTCTCCAACTGTCAGAAATCACTTTCAGAGACAGCTAACACAGTTCTGGGAGATGCTGGTGCCCTTCTTTCTAGTACATCTCTTATTGCTTTGAGAAATGGAGCATCCTCTGGGTCCTCCCAGTAAATATAACCAGCTGGTGAGTTTTCCAGCCTTACATGGTACATCGTATCCTAGCATGCTCATTTCTCTGAGACTTTTGATCCACCATCTGCCATACCACTTCTAGCATCCTTACCTTACTTGATTTAAGCCATCACTTCCTCCACGCTTCTAACAGCCACAGTAAGAGCCAATACGTTAGCACCATCTCCTGGGGGCCTTGCCAGTTGTTAAATCCTGTGTGTCTATACCAATATGTTCTCCCTTATCCAATTCCATGCTCCTAGACTCAGCACCTTCAGAATCCACTGCCTAACATATGAATGTTACTTTCTGGTTCCTATGGGTGTATATTCATCTTAGATTGGATATAATCTTCATAGTCCCTCTGAACTTCCTGGCCACTTTTTCAGACTGGAGGAAACATTAGATGAAGTCTACCTCCAAGTAAGGGATCAGCAACTTTTGGGAGAGAGAGAACTTTGCAGCCAAGGGTAATGCTGGAAAGAGCTAACAGCTGAGGGTCTTCAAATAACAGAACTCCTAACCATGGAAAGAATGAGCTCTTTAATAGCAAAGGGGGCTAGTTCTGAGTGACACAAACCAGTATCCACTGTGAGCACTTCCCAACACTCTCTTATATGCCTAGATGAAGGTAAAACTTGCCTCCAGGAGGTTAATTTCTGGCATCAAGAGCTCTAACAGGTAGAAAACATAAAACTCTCTATGGGGAAATTTTGCATCAAAGTACTATGACAAAAAGAGACTTTCAGCTTCATTCTTGTGTCAAGACGAAGAGGCTATGCTTGGAGGTCAGCTGACTTGCCCAAATCTCATAGATGGTTTGTGATTGAGACTAGACTCTGGATTGATCTTTTACCCTGCTTCAGAGATCTCCACCCAGAAGCTCTGGTCTTCACTTTGTCTTTCTAGAACCCCCATGCAATTTCAGAGGTGATGTATAAACCTTGAGATGAAAATTCCAAGGCTCCCAAATCTCCATCCAGTAAACTACTTAACCCAGAGGGAGGAGGAATTAACTCACCCATCAGCATGCTTCTCACCAATGGCACAAGGATTGCATGCAAGTCTGACAGTCCAAACAAGTGTGTCAAAGCCCATTCCTGGTATGCAAAGTGTTGGCTGATTGTCTTGCAGTGGGGAAGCTTTCCAGTAAAAGCAGGAAGGAACTTCACCCTATCCAATCTCATTTGACAGGGGCAAATCACATGTCCTAAATCACACTGAGAGCTGAGGACAAAATAAGCATTCAAACTTTCCTCCAGGCATTAACCATAATTACTGGAGGAAGTGCATCTAACATCTATAATGAGGTAGTAGGAGCCAAAGAAACCAAAGAGTAAAGATGACACACTAAAGCACAGCTGCAGACAGAACCTAAATCTGTTTCCTGCCAGCTAAGAGCCCCTCTTAGGGCAGAGTAACAGTGGCTGCTGGTGTCCTACAAGATGGAAGGATGAAGAGAACAGAGTATATTCACTGTTTTCCACTGGCCCTATTCCAAGGGTGTGTGTGTCCACGTGTGTATGTGTGTGTATGTTCACCAATAGCCTGGCTCCCACCAGCCATTCTCAACAAAGTCCAGACTTCTTCCATCCATATTTCCCAAAGACAGAAGGTTCAGGGCGACCCTGGGTACTTAATCCAAATTCTAAAGTACAATAACCTAAACTTTATTATTACTATACTATAGAAACAATACTTTTGGATCTAAGATGTCCTTTTCATTATTGCAAAAGCAGGAAGTCAAGAAACAGCTGGAGTAACAGGAAAATTTAGCCTTGGAATACGGAATGAAGCAGGGCAAAAGCTAATAGGGTTTTGCCAAGAGAACGCATCACTGGTCATAGCAAACACTCTCTTCCAACAATACAACAGAAAATTCTACACATGGACATCACCAGATAGTCAACACTGAAATCAGACTGATTATATTCTTTGCAGCCAAAGATGGAGAAGCTCTATACAGTCAGCAAAAACAAGACTGGGAGCTGACTGTGGCTCAGATCATGAGCTCCTTATTGCCAAATTCAGACTTAACTTGAAGAAAGTAGGGAAAACCACTGGACCATTCAGGTATGACCTAAATCAAATCCCTTATGATTATACAGTGGAAGTGAGAAATAGATTTAAGGGACTAGATCTAATAGACAGAATGCCTGATGAACTATGGATGGAGGTTCGCGACATTGTACAGGGGACAGGGATCAAGACCATCCCCATGGAAAAGAAATGCAAAAAAGCAAAATGGCTGTCTGGGGAGGCCTTACAAATAGCTGTGAAAAGAAGAGAAGTGAAAAGCGAAGGAGCAAAGGAAAGATATAAGCATCTGAATGCAGAGTTCCAAAGAATAGCAAGAAGAGATAAGAAAGCCTTCCTCAGCGATCAATGCAAAGAAATAGAGGAAAACAACAGAATGGGAAAGGCTACAGATCTCTTCAAGAAAATTAGAGATACCAAGGGAACATTTCATGCAAAGATGGGCTCGATAAAGGACAGAAATAATATGGACTTAAAAGAAGTAGAAGATATTAAGAAGAGGTGGCAAGAATACACAGAACTGTACAAAAAAGATCTTCATGACCCAGATAATCATGATGATGTGATCACTCACCTAGAGCCAGACATCCTGGAATGTGACGTCATGTGGGCCTTAGAAAGCATCACTACAAACAAAGCTAGTGGAGGTTATGGAATTCTAGTTGAGCTATTTCAAATCCTGAAAGGTGATGCTGTGAAAGTGCTAAACTCAATATGCCAGCAAATTTGGAAAACTCAGCAGTGGCCACAGGACTGGAAAAGGTCAGTTTTCATTCCAATCCCAAAGAAAGGCAATGCCAAAGAATGCTCAAATGACCGCACAATTATACTCATCCAAGTGCAGTTCAGTCACTCAGTCGTATCCGACTCTTGCGACCCCATGAATGGCAGCACGCCAGGCCTCCCTATCCATCACAGGGAGCCTTGATAAAAAGGCCGTTGATTTATTCTAAATAAGCAGGGTGACAATATACAGCCTTGATGTACACCTTTTCCTATTTGGAACCAGTCTGCATTCATTTCACATGCTAGTAAAGTGCTCAAAATTCTCCAAGTAAGGCTTCAGCAATATGTGAACTGTGAACTTCCAGATGTTCAATCTGGTTTTAGAAAAGACAGAGGAACCAGAGATCAAATTGCCAACATCTGCGGGATCACGGAAAAAGCAAGAGAGTTCCAGAAAAACATCTATTTCTGCTTTATTGACTATGCCAAAGCTTTTGACTGTCTGGATCACAATAAACTGTGGAAAATTCTGAGAGAGATGGGAATACCAGACCACCTAACCTGCCTCTTGAGAAACCTATATGCAGGTCAGGAAGCAACAGTTAGACCTGGACATGGAACAACAGACTGGTTCCAAATAGGAAAAGGAGTACGTCAAGGCTGTATATTGTCATCCTGCTTATTTAACTTATATGCAGAGTACATCATGAGAAGTGCTGGACTGGAAGAAACACAAGCTGGAATCAAGATTGCCAGGAGAAATATCAATAAGCTCAGATATGCAGATGACACCACCTTTATGGCAGAAAGTGAAGAGGAACTAAAAAGCCTCTTGTTGAAAGTGAAAGAGGAGAGTGAAAAAGTCAGCTTAAAGCTCAACATTCAGAAAACGAAGATCATGGCATCTGGTCCCATCACTTCATGGCAAATAGATGGGGAAACAGTGGAAACAGTGTCAGACTTTATTTTGGGGGGCTCCAAAATCACTGCAGATGGTGGTTGCAGCCATGAAATTAAAAGACGCTTACTCCTTGGAAGGAAAGTTATGACCAACCTAGATAGCATATTGAAAAGTAGAGACATTACTTTGTCAACAAAGATCCATCTAGTCAAGGTTATGGTTTTTCCTGTGGTCATGTACAGATGTGAGAGTTGGACTGTGAAGAAAGCTGAGCGCTGAAGAATGGATGCTTTTGAACTGTGGTGTTGGAAAAGACTCTTGAGAGTCCCTTGGACTGCAAGGAGATCCAACCAGTCCATTCTAAAGGAGATCAGCCCTGGGATTTCTTTGGAAGGAATGATGCTAAAGCTGAAACTCCAGTACTTTGGCCACCTCATGCGAAGAGTTGACTCATTGGAAAGGACTCTGATGCTGGGAGGGATTGGGGGCAGGAGGAGAAGGGGACGACAAAGGATGAGATGGCTGGATGGCATCACTGACTCGATGGACATGAGTTTGAGTGAACTCGGGAGTTGCTGATAGACAGGGAGGCCTGGGGTGCTGTAGTTCATGGGATCGCAAAGAGTTGGACACTACTGAGTGACTGAACTGAACTGAACCTAGAAACAAAGGTATGGCATGCTTGTAGAAAGCCTCAGTACACAAATGGAGCTTAATCAGGAGTGGGTCCCCAGAATGCAGGAAGGTCTGAAACAAAAATTTTGATGAGAAACTTTGAGAAGTGAAGACCTTGGTCTGAGCAAGATCAAGGGAGCTGGTTTCAATTCTTTGAAGAGCAGCCATGGAAATCAGTCTCAAAGAGCCAGCGTTGGAGTTACAGGGAGGTAACTCTCAGCTCTTCCTAGCATGTAGTGTCCTGGTACTGAATAGCTGTTTGACAATGCTAAACAGTGTTCTTAGAAGTAAGTAGTGAGTTTGTCAGCAAACCACATGTCAATAACACTATCAGTATTGAGGAGGTGGAGGCTAAAAGTGCTGCCAACAAGAGATTCCTCAATGCTAGTGGCTTGGTGGAGAAGCATAGGGCAGACAGGTGGCCCCTATAAATAATACAAGATTATTTAGACTCCAGCTATTATCAATAGAGTATTCTCCTCTCTCTCTCTTAACTGTGACTGGCATCCACCTGGGTAGAAATGAGCTAACACTCCATCATTCTGTGCTCCTGCTAATAATCCCCAGGAATTACCACTCTGGCTCCATCACAACGTTGTGGTGGTCCCCTTGCCTCCATACAACCCGGAAAGTGCCCCTCCCAAGTCACCAACATTTCTCTGATTTTGGATGTGTTCATTTGTCATTTTAACAGGAGCTTAAATGACCACTGTGTTCCCTCTTCTCTCTCACAATATACTGTGACTTGAGCAAAACAAAACAGAGGATTCAGACGTCATATTTCAAGAGAACGATGTGTCTAGGCTTCTGCTGACAGTGCCTCATTTTAAGCCCTAGATGTTTATGAAGAAAAGAGATGATCACTTGGGGATATTCCAGAACCTAATGCCCTGCTGTTAGGCAGTCTCAAGAAAAGAGTAGCTTTATAACCAGGAACCCAAGCCCCTCTTACTTCCACTTGTAACTTACTAGGAAACTACCTTAGGAAAAAAAGTCACTTTCTAAACATTTAAATAATTCAAATGAAAAACTCATTAATTAAAGCACTGGGGAAAGATATGTTTCTGGCAGTTTGAAACTGGGTTTATGAGGGAAGGATAGAGAAGTGACCTAAATCGAAGTTTGGCAGCTAACTAAATCCCCAGTGCTTACAAACGTCTCAGTCCCACCGTCAGAGCCTCAGTGTGGAGGGTTGAGCTAAGCACTCCATGGAATTGCTGTCCCGGCATCCACTTTGTTTGGCCAGGTGGGCTGCAGGGACCTTAAGATGATACCAGACCCCGCATGCAAGCACATGCCCTAGATTCCCCAGATAGTAGTCACAAGCAAATGTTATGCTCCCAGCAGGATTTCCCCAGAAACCCTTGTGATCTACAGTCTCCCTGCCTTTTAGCTCCTGGCCCTGTTTGCCTTAAGTACCCCTGTGGGCCTCACCAAAACCTCACCCTTTGGTTTGAATTGACCAATGCAGCCCTAGCCCAGGAGTCCCAAAGTATTCACCCAGAGAACCTAAAAAAGACATGTGCCCTGAGTCCTGCTTCTCTGCCTGACATCCCTTGGCCTTGACCTCTCCACGTGACCCCTCGAGGGGGCCGCTATGTATGTACTATGTACTCCCTCCAGGAACTGTAAGTGATAAACTCCTCTTCTTCACTTTCTCCTGTGATCTGTTGTTAAATTGTGGCTCTGCCTCCAGTTCTTTGTGCTCTACTTAACAGATGTTAACTTAACAGGGTCATAACCCTTGGGCCAGGAGCTGGAAGTGGATGCTGCTAGAACCCAGAGTCACCCACAGCTCAGGGTTCCTGGGCCCAGAAGACAAGAAGTGCCTGCTACCCAGCCCCGCACTCAGTCTCAGTCTGGTAGTCTTACAGAAATACGGCTGCTTCTCAAGAGTCATAAAACACTATGTGAAAGACCCTAAGAAGCTGAGAGCAGTTCCCTCATTTGACAAATAAGGACACTGCCTGGAGCAGTGTGACATCTTGCCAGCACTCCTGAGGGAGTAACTGGCAGAACACGACTGGATTCCATTCTATTTGACCTGAGGTCGGCGTGTGTTTAATCCGTCATACCATCTCTCTAAGTGCTGCTTTGGGTAAAGCTGACAGTCTAGACAGCATCCTAAGGTAAAGCCAGAATTACATGTATCTGTCACCACCGTGCCTCCCCTTCTGTGACCCTCTCCCACAAAATAGGACCAGGAGGGTCTGCAATGGCTTCCACAGTTTCCATGTTCCTGGCAGCTCTGCTTCAGCCAGTGCTTTCATGGAGGACTGGTCATTAACCCTCTCCAGTTTTCATACAAATATATTTCTTGAAGGGAATGGACCAACGCCAGGTGATTCTAATAATTCTCACTAAGATGGGTGCTTTTCTGAGCTTGAACTTCCCCAAAGCTTATTAATGCAAAAGCACCTCTGGGGTCAAGGCAGGGCTGCTTTTGAACAAGGACACTTGCCCTGTGGCCTGTGCCAATTCCCACACTACCCACAGCGGCCACACTTCAGGGTATGACCCTTCCAGATTCCCCTTCTACTGTGCAGAGCACCTCTGCCAAGATAAGCACCACCAAAAGGAAACACGACTAGGAAAGGGGCCCTTGGAGCAGACTTCCACCATCACTAGCCCTGCCAGGGTGGAGCCAGGAGCCAAACAGAAGGGATAATCACTATCGACTCTCCCTCCTGTGAGGCAACTGCACAGGGGTCATGTCTAGGAAAGAAAAAAATGTCAGTGCTGCCCATGGGAGGTTGTAACAACCCAAATTATGGCCTGTCAGATGAGGCAGCGCCTGCCCCGGGGGGAGGCCACTGCGGCAAATGCGGCTCACAGAGCAGGTGGGAAAGAGAAATGTGCTCAGGGCGGGCTGGGGGCATGGGGACGTGGGGACGTGGGGACGTGGGCTTCAGGCCCCTGCTTTCACACTCCAAGTCTGCTCCCCAGGCCTCCGAGGCATCCTGGGTGCAGATATCAGAGCATCCTAGGCTGGGCGGGGAAGGGGCAGAAGCAGGCACACACACAAGATATTCTTCCAAAAACGCCAGGTAGCTAGTAGCTAACCTCTTAACCAGAATCGTGAAAGACCTCTCTCTTTTTTCTTTTAAACAAACATTTAATTAAGCAGCATTCTTATGAAGGAGGGAATCCCTGTGGTCTGAAGTGATGAAGCAGTGCCCACGGTGAACATAACACTCACTGGGGTAAGACAGGGCTGAGTCCTGGACCCAATTTTATTACTGAGCAGCTCGGGCAGGGTATCTTCCTTTCCATGCCTCATTTTCCTCTTACTGTAACCTCATACAAAGGCTGCGAGGACTGGGCATTCACTCATTCAAAAAGGACTTACTGGGCACTCATTCTACAATGGCACATACTCTAACGAGTAAGCATAAGTAATAGTTGTAGTAGGAATAATCGTAGCTGTTATTGCGGTTGTAGAAATTATAGAAGAGTAGTATGAGTGAGCATTTGTTAAGTGTCAGACACAGTTACAAAAACTTTACATTATTAACTCATTTCAGACCCCTAACAAGAGGGTTAATGACAGGCCACTTTTCATAGGTGAATAAATTCACACAATAACTAATTTATCCAACAGCCATAACCAATGTCTTCAAATAACTTACATTCTATGGGAATGGGAGATATTACAAAATTACACCAGCTAAAATTTAGAAAATAGCAGGAAAGAGACCAATTTAAAGGTCATGAATAGGTCATGAAATAACACTGAAGCTAGGGCTGAGAGATGAGAAAGAACCAACAATGAGAGAAGCATGGATTAAAGTAAATAAACACCAAATACACTGCCTAAAGCATAGCAGTTGCTTAATAAATGTGTCTTCCCTTCTTATTAACTCCCTGTTAAAGAAACTTGACATGAACAGCCACTAAAATGTTTATAATCATAGTGAAGATGACCATGTTCCTAAGACTTAAAAAAGTAATGAAAGTCAGAGTAGGCTTGATCTCTGAGCCAGAGAGGCTACATGAACAGATAAGATTAAACGTGATTGCAACCCCAGGAAAACTAGAGAATATTCTGTCCCTACACAAAGGAAAGGACCCCCCAAAAGCCTGATCTGGAACAATGACAGAAGAACATTTAGAATGTGATGGCATCCACCAACCACGAGACATCTGAGAATAAAAAACCAATTAACTTGGTGAACAATACTCCTTTAAGAAATTTAGATATTTGTTTTACAAACAATTAGGGATCTTAACTCTTTATCACCTAGATGGATGGTAGACAGAGGGATGGGTGATGAATGGGCTATTTCTATGACATCTCTCAGTGACTTATTCCAATCATCATGTTCCTATTAAGGAACAGCCAATTCATCCCCACAGTAGCTGGGCTTAGAGTTTAATAAATACATTTCCTAGCACTCAAGACAGGGGACCTATTAGGCTAGTAATGGAAGCTGCGCTTTCAGACCAGCTATTTGTGACAAAATGACTGCTCAATACGTTTTGAGGCTCCTTGATAATCCATCTAGCACTTCTATATTCTGTGGAGGCCCCGGGAAATACTTCAGGAGACAAGGAAAAAGCTAAGATGGTTACAAGTTATATCTAGGGTGGATCCACTTCTACAGATTTTATATGTTGGAGTGATGTCTAAGAATTTATTTGAACTAAGTTATTTATTGCTAAATCATGGATCCAATGCAAATTAATAAGATTTTTCTTCATAATGAAGATCTGTAGAGAGTGGGTGACAATATATCTATAACTAAGGGGGACTCTGAAAAGCTTGGCTATTTTAAGAATTTCATAATAGATTGATAAGAAATATCAGCATAAGCATATTATTCTGGGAAGTAAATAGTTTTGGAATATTGTAAAAACAAGCCAGTAATTTAAAATATTTCCCTTGCGAGCTTATTTACTCACTGGGGCTAATTTATTTTGAATTCTATGAGCATTTCTTTTCTCTTTAATAAACTGAAGAAGTTTATGAAGAAAAGAGTTTTAGAAAACTGCTTAATGTGAGCTGTTTGTTTGATGTATGGACTGGAAAATTGGATGGGTCATGGGCTGAATTAGAAGAGGTATGTATTTCAAGTTAAAGGAGGTGAAGTCACTATACCAGTAGCTACACTGTAAGAATGATAGTAACCTAAAACACTGCTAATAAAAGTAATGAAACTATTAAAGAATATAAAAACTGCAATGCATAAGAAAGATGGTGACAGACCTAGAAATCTGGGGACTATAAAGGAGAAGATTTATAGCGAAATGGGATGGTTGTCTTAATATATTAAAATGTGTTCTCTGCCGAAGTGAGCAGCCCAAGGAATGAGAGGTGGAAAGAGAAGGAATAAAACTTCAGCTTTAAAAGAAGTAAAGGACTCATGTAGGCTTCCTTTCCCAAAAGAGTTTGGGCAAAAGATAGTCAATAAAATTTTAGGAGTGGTGCAAAAAATCATGGAGATGGGTAAAGACTGAACTACCAACTAGACCCTCAACATGCCACTGTGAGTTCAGTGTTGGAATCTAAGTGGAGTCAAGCAATGTGGGCCCTCATGCTAACGAGAGGGTGAATGATCAGACAAGGAAATAGCTGAGGCAAGTGGAGACAAGAAATACTGGCCCAAGGGAGAATAATGAGGGATGGAGGGGGGGACAGCCCAAAGCCACAGTCTAGGTGAGCAAAGAGGATACTTGAGCTGGGTAAACAGTGCCAGTGGCAGCTCATGCGGAGTGTCAGAGCCCAAGCAGGGTGCAAAGTAGAGCAGGAGATAATTATGGCAGTCTGACATCTGTTGTCAGAGCCCAAACAGAGTGAGGAAAGCTTCTGCACAGCCTGGCAAGGGGTATGGAAGCCTGGTTGAGTGAGGAAAGTGTTTTCAAGGGCAGAGGGGCAGTGATGGCAATTTGGAATGGAATGTAGGAGCACAGTAAGGATACTAGTTCAGGGGAATGGCAATGGTAGCAGCCTGGGGAGAGGAGCTGAAACCCCAGAGCGGCAGGCGGAGATTCTGCAGTGGGAGAGTGGTGCTACCCAGGGGATATTGGTTGCATTATTGCCAGGTTTGGAAACAACTGAACTAGATCAGGGCTTATCAAACTTGAGTGTGTATATAAGACTTCAGGGGACCTTGTAGAGTTCAGATTCAAATTCAGTTGTTTTGGAGTGGCACCAGAGACTCTGCATTTCCAACAATCTTCCAGGTGATGCCAATGCTGCTGGACCACAGACTGAACTTCAGATGATCTATGAAAGCATATTCCACCTGGAAATCGATGAGAACAAGACTCGTCATCCAGCTCTCAAAGAATCTGTGGCAGTAGAATTCATCAAGTGGATGTACTTTCATGAGCAGCCTGTGAGATAAACTGGCAGTGACTTTGCATTTGTGGATGATTTTGCATGATCTAATAAAAAAAAGAGTCTTGCCCCTCGGAGAACACTGTGTCAGGTTCTGGATATGTTTCAAAATGGAACAATAAGAATCTTTATATTCAAAAGCAGAGATATTACTTTGCCGACTAAGGTCCGTCTAGTCAAGGCTATGGTTTTTCCAGTAGTCATGTATGGATGTGAGAGTTGGACTGTGAAAAAGGCTGAGCGCCGAAGAATTGATGCTTTTAAACTGCGGTGTTGGAGAAGACTCTTGAGAGTCCCTTGGACTGCAAGGAGATCCAACCAGTCCATTCTGAAGGAGATCAACCCTGGGATTTCTTTGGAAGGAATGATGCTAAAGCTGAAGCTCCAGTACTTTGGCCACCTCATGTGAAGAGTTGACTCATTGGAAAAGACCCTGATGCTGGGAGGGATTGGGAGCAGGAGGAGAAGGGGACGACCGAGGATGAGATGGCTGGGTGGCATCATGGACCCAATGGACGTGAGTCTGAGTGAACTCCGGGAGTTGGTGATGGACAGGGAGGCCTGGCGTGCTGCGATTCATGGGGTCGCAAAGAGTCGGACACAACTGAGCGACTGAACAGAACGGAACTTTTTGGCCAATATGGCCAAAATCTAGGCGGTGGAACTTCACAAGAAGTCTAAAGATGCATTGAAAAAATAGGAAAAGTTCTTTGGACAACATCCCACTATCTCTTGATCATCATTTGCTTGCAGTTGAAACTGACTTTAAATTTTTTAAGCTTTTCTTTTTCTTATAGCAAAGAAAGATCAAGGAGTCCATGCCAAAGGTGGTTATCTTAGTTAATTGATGAATATTCAGTTCTTCTTTATATCTGTATCAAATCCTATCAAACCAATACCTTATCATCTTTTTGTCAAATAGTAATTATTAAGTGCCAGCATGTGCCTAGCTATGCTACTGCTGCTGCTGCTAAGTCGCTTCATTCGTGTCCGACCTGCGACCCCAGAGACAGCAGCCCACCAGGCTCCTCTGTCCCTGGGATTCTCCAGGCAAGAACACTGGAGTGGGTTGCCATTTCCTTCTCCAATGCATGAAAGTGAAAAGTGAAAGTGAAGTCACTCAGTTGTGTCTGACTCTTAGCAACCCCATGGACTGTAGCCTACCAGGCTCCTCCATTCATGGCATTTTCCAGGCAAGAACTAGGCCTATTACTTGGATTTCATCTTTTTAATATTTTTATTAAAAAGTAGGCAATTAATGTCATGATCTTCTTGTGTATCATGCCAGGTTCACAATTTTATGCTTTTTCTACATATAGATATGTCCATAAAACAATATAATGTTTAAGTATGTTTTTAAAATGTACTTCAAATGCTATCACAGTGTACCTACTCTTTTGCAACTGTTCTCACTCTAAGTTAAGGTTCTGAGTTCTCTAAAGACAGACAGGTAGAGAGATAGATGGAGCATTTCGTTCTATGAAAATTCTACATTTGATTACCAGACCATTACTTTGCCTTTGGTTTTTCATTACTCAAGCTATGTCATAATAAGCATCCACTTCACATGTGCAAGAGTATCTCTGGGTATGTAACCAGAAGCCAAATTGTGAGTTCACAAGGTAAGTGAAAGGCCAAATGTACTAGAAAACATCAAAAGCCCCTCCAAAGTGGTTTTACCATTCACACTCTCCCCGGCAGTGTAGGGGAGTCTTCATATGCCAATACACATGCCAACACTTTGAATTTTCACCTTTTATAAAAAATTCGGCTGATTGGATGATAAAAAGTTATTACATTGGCCAAAAAGTTCATATGGAAAAATCCAAATGAACTTTTTTGCAACACAATATTTTTTTAATTTGTATTTATCTGATTGCTAGCAAGATTATTTTTCCCTATTTAGGCTTCCTCTTTTATGCACTATCTGCTTTCATCCTTTGCCCATATTTATTAGGTTGTTTGTCTTTTAGTGACTTGTAGAATTGTTTGTTTGTTTGTTTTTGTTTGTTTTCTGGGCTTCTCTGGTGGCTCAGACAGTAAAGAATCTGCCTGCAATACAGAAGACCTGGTTTCAGTCCCTGGGTCAGGAAGATCCCCTAGAAAAGGAAATGGCTACCCACCCAGTATTTTTGCATAGGAAATCCCACGGACAGAGAAGCCTGGCAGACTATAGTCCATGGGGCTGCCAAGAATCAGACACGACTGAGTGACAGCACTTTCCAGATTCCTAGTTATATGTGTGACAAACAGCTTCTCCTAACCTGTCATTTCACATTTAGGTGGTTCATGGCATGTGGTCATGTAGGAATTTATCAATTTTAAGTTAAATATATCACTATTTCCCTGTGTAACTTGTGTAGGTGAGAATTTGTTTAAGAAATCCCTTTCTTCCCCTGAGGTCACTGAGATGTTCATATAAAGTCATCTTTTACACAATCAGTCTTTATTCTACTTGAAATTTATTTTGTTTATAAGCAATAGAAATTCAATTTATTTTTATTTCCATATGGAAAGCCAGTTTTCCCAATTCCAGATCACCCTTTCCCTCTGATTTTTGAGGACTCCTGTGTCAGCCACCAAACTCCTCTATAAGCTTCACTCAGTTTCTGGACTCTCCATTCGGTTCCAGTCATTTATTTGCTGTTCCCTCTGCCAGTGCTACTGCTTTAATTAATGCAGATGTATAAAATGTTTAACATTTTGTAATGCAAGTCCCATTAACAACTTCTTTTACCAGCAGATTGATAAACAGTTTGCACTTAACTTTTGAATTTTTTTAACTTTTGTTACCTATGCATGGTTCATTTTAATGAATGTTCTTTATGTCTTGAAAATAATGCATATTTTCTAGGTCTATTATATCTATGAAATCAAGCTTGATATTCACGCTATTTTAATCTTCCAAATCTGTTCCAAATGTTTATTTTCTTTCTATGACTGAAAGGTATGTTGATAAGTACCTGTAACTGTCGTCTGTTTACGTCTCATAATGAAGTGTTCCTCTCCACCGTTATTTATGATTTCCATCTGAAATTCTTTTTCTCCAGAATAACTTTGCTTTTCTTTATTTTTTTAAGTATTCTGTTCTTGTTATGTCAAATCAATGAAGTTCTCTTCTACAGCTTTTTAAATCCTACTGGCTTGGAAGTTATTTTCTGTACTTTTACTCAAGTTTCTACACTATTTTGAAAACTCATCAAAATATCATTCACTATTGTCACTTTTTCTAGTTAATGAGTATGTATTAAACCAGCACATAACCAACTGAATGTAAATGTCTCAGGACTGTCCCCACTCCAAGCCCCCACCACCTCTCTCTTTACTGCTTTACCATAGAAGAGATGCATTCTCTTCTATTTCTGCCCCCAACTGGAGATCCACAAGTTAAGAACCTAGGACCACAGGTATCTTGCTTTCCTCCCTACGACAGCAGTGACAGATGCGAGGCAGGAAGCCCAGGTAAAAGCATCTATTTGGTGTGTCCAGGCTCTCCATGATGTGAGTAGACGCAAAGTCTAGACTAGGACAGAAGTACTAGAAGGCACAACTCATGACTGCCTATCTAATCGACATTCTCACATTCAGATTTATGATTAACACGGTTATCACTTTCATCTCCATCTCTGATTCTTTCACCTGTTTCCTTAACTGGTTCTGAACTCAGACAAAGGAAAAAAGTATGATAAAGTTTAAGCTTGACCTCTGGCCTCGGCAAAGTAACAAAGATAGCAAAGTTCTATCTGTTCACTGGGATCTCTGTAACACAGCACACATTTCCTAACGAGGACACTGAAACTTAGATCCACTTTGAGTGAGAATGAAACCAAAAAGAGAAGTTAAAGAGAACAGAACAGAGATAAGGATGACATCAAAAGGCAGGTTCACTTTGTCCCTGGCACTGGATTTTGATGCTGAGAAATGCAGCTCTCCAGGAGTCCAAGGTTCTCAGCTAAGTAATTGCTTGATGTTGAGTTCAAATTAAGTTCTTTCTGCTTTGTGGGTGGGGAGGAAAGCTGATGATATTTTCCTGGAGCTGTTCCTGCCTCACCACGAGAGCAAGCAGCAGTGGTTCCTGCCCCACTGACTGGAATGGAAAACACATTTTGGTCCCCATAGCAGGGAAACCCCAGGAGCTCTGCCGTACTGTCACTAATACTGTGGTCTTTCCAGCCAAGATAGTGGAAATAAAGGCAAGATAACCCAGCATTCTTGGAACCCTGGGTCCAAGATAACCCAGGACCATGCCTACCAGCTTCCAGCCTCCTGACAGCTTGACTCTGGCCTCAGCTCTGCAGCAACTCTCATAATTCCCCACTCACCCGACAGGCACTGATGAAGGAGGGGGTATGGGCCAGACTCACAGAGAGCTAACATTCGAGAAGGGCACAGGGTAGCAAGAAGACTGGTTAGGCACAGGAGGGCTAAAAGGCACAATGGACATTCAGGGATCACTGAGGTGGCATTTCTGTCTAGAACAGACACTTTGAAGATGGAAAACCTGGATGATCAGCTTGATAATATATTAAGAAGCCCCCTGGTTCTGTGTTGAGAATAACACACTACTATTTATTATATTACAGTCAATTGTATAATCCCCCTAGCTCCTGCCATTCTGTGTTGTTTAATTTTGAACAGATTGTGTCCACTACAAAAAGCCTTAGGTAAAGATAAAGTTTCTTTTCAAGGGACATAGTCAAATATTTTTAAACTGCAGAAAGCACCTGCATTAGTTTCCATCTGTAGCTGCACAGGCTCATTCTCAGTATTTGTAAAGAACTTATGAATGATACATGTCCTCCAAAGGGAGCCTCAGCCTAGACCAGAGGAGTTCTGGGCATGGGGTGTGTGTTGGGGGTTGGGGGGCATCTGAGCAAAAGCCCACGTGTGAGATGAGCCAATTTTATGCAAAATGGCTGTGTGGAGACTCCCATCGGCTCCCTTGCAAATGGACAAGTCATAAACCTGCCTAATGACTTGGAAACTCAAAATTGCCCCTTTCATTTTAAAGAATTTTTAATGTTGTCCTCTCCAACAGGCACCATTAACAAAGAAACCCTCCACTCCTCCACATGGTTTCCATGTAGGCCAATGTGTTTTCAGTGAGACCAGAGGGGAAAAGAACTCTCAGTGGGGGAAAGATGTGTATGGAGAGAGAAGCACTTGCTAATTTTTCCAACCCACCCAATCCACTGAGGCGGAGAGACAGCAGGGTGTGCAAACCACAGAGAAAGTAGAATTTATCTCAGCTGTGATTGCATCTTCCAACCATTTTAATCTCTCTCTCTATTTTTTTTTTTTTGACAGTGTATAATAATACTTTCTTCAAGGAGTGTTCTTTAATCTTATCATTTGAAAACAAATTCTATTTCAGCTGTCCTTCTGGTAGGCGACCTTTAATGGTTTTGCTATAGGTAAAACTCTGTCATTATGTTATGCCTCCCTGCTCAGCGTTCTGGATATCAAATTGCTCAGATGCTGTAGTTTTTGTCAGTGATAATATTGCCCTTTCAAAATTTCTCTGTAAGCAGCCTGAAAGGATTCATTTGGAGTGGTGGTTTCATTAATTTATTTAAATGCATTTCTCAAACAAAGCAGGTTAGTTGTTTTGAAAATGTCAGGGTCCAGGAGCAGATTTGAAAATATTCTGCAAAATACAAGCATCTGGACTTTCCAAGAAGAAGAAAGCAAGCACTGTGAAGGAAGCCAAGGGCAGAGTGGCTGCATGCTGTTCCCAAAGGCCCCACTCAAGGAGATCAGCAGCCCCCACTCCAGTCTCTGGGTAAGGAATCATGCTTACGAAGTGGTTTTCACTGTGGAAGATAATTAGCACTAATTTTTCAAATATGAACAGCCCCTCCCTTAAAAGGGTTGTTTGGAGGCAGACTGTTTCAGCTTAGCAAAGCGACTGGGCCCATGGGATAGGCACCAGGATAATGTGACTCCTATGTGCTCAGCTGGGTGAACCAGGAAGCCTAGGGAGCACCAGGTTGGAGAAAACAAAAGTTCTGGGCCAAGCAGGGAAAAATGAAATAACATGTGTTGAAAACCTGCATGAAATGTGAACAGGCAGTTCCAAAGTATTGGTTGGTATATGTCATTTAAGAAGAGTAAAATATATCTTCTTCAAACATAACTCTTATCACTGGATTTTAAATCACCCAGATGTTTTAGCTTTTTTCACTCCCTGGCTGAAAAAGCAATGACTCCCCATTGTCTACTGAATAATATCTAATCTTCTTAGCATGACATTCAAGACCCGCTGCAAGCTGGCATCAGCTTGTCTTGTGGAAATTGTAATTCTTTACCACTGCCTCCTTCACACCACACACCCTTTACACACTCCAGTGAAAATGCATACCCTCCATTTCCTAATCATTTCCGGCATTTTACCCACCTCCATCCTTCCGTGACAGCTGCAGACCCTCTCGTTCCTCAGGCATTATGTCAACTCCGACTGATTCCTCAATGCATTTTATTTTATTTTATTTTTTTTTAATTTTTTATTTTTTTAGTTTGTTTTGCTTTACAATACTGTATTTGTTTTGCTACACATTGACATGGATCAGCCACGAGTGTACATGATCTCCCAATCCTCAATGCATTTTAGAAAATGCACTCCAAGCTGCAAGAAAGGCCTTTGTCTTCTGGATCTTCATGACACTTTGGAAAATGCCCTTATCCCAACAGACTGACTTGACGGTGCTCTACACACACACTGCACTTCCTCCCTCATTCCCCCACCCAGAGGTGGTCCTCCTTGAAGGCAGAACCAGAACTCATCCATCCTCACCCATCCCTCCAGTCCAGTGGTCCTTAACGTTGCTTGACACCTCAGTCACCTAGGGAGCTTTGTAGAAGCACCAGCACTGGGTTCCTACCCCAGAGACTCTGGTGCAATGTTCTGAATTTGAGGTCTAGGCATGGTGCTTTTTTTCCATCTTAAGCCTTTTGAAGTATACAGTTCTGACGTGTCAAGTATATTTACACTGTTCTACAACCAGTCTCCAGAATATATTTACCTTATAAAACCTGAACTCCATATTCACTAAATAGCAACTCGCCTCCATTCTACTTTCTGTGAATTTGATTCCTCTGAAAGTGAAAGCTGCTCAGTCATGTTCAACCCTTGTGACCCCCATGGACTGGAGCTCACCAGGCTCCTCTGTCCATGGAATTTTCCAGGCAAAAATACTGGAGTGGGTTGTCATTTCCTACTCCGGGGATCAAAGCTCAGTCTCCGGCATCATAGGCAGATTCTTTACCATCCGAGCCACCAAGAAAGTCCATGTAGTTTGTATCCACAAGATCCTTTCAATTATTTTATATATGCCCAGAGGTGGGATAGCTAGGTCATATGATAATTCTATGTTTAATTATTTCAGAAACCATCATACAGTTTCCTATAGTGGCTTCACCATGTTACATTCTTTAAAAGGGCACAGATTCCAATTTCTCCACATCCTCACTAACACTTATTTTCTGGATTTTTGTTTAGAGTAACCATCCTAGTCCACCAGGTGATATCTCAGTTTGTTTTCGATTTGCATTTCTGAAGCTTTGACTCATTGGAAAAGATTCTGATGCTGGGAGGGATTGGGGGCAGGAGGAGAAGGGGATGACAGGATGAGATGGCTGGATGGCATTGCTGACTCGATGGACGTGAGTCCGAGTGAACTCCAGGAGCTGGTGATGGACAGGGAGGCCTGGCGTGCTGCGATTCATGGGGTCGCAAAGAGTCGAACACGACTGAGCGACTGAACTGAACTGAACTGACTGAACTAGTGATGTTAAGCATTTTTTCATATGTTTATTGTCCCTTTGTATATCATATTTAGAGAAATATCTACTTAAGTCCTTCCTTCATATTTTAATCAGGTTATTTGACGTTTTAGTTGTTGAGGTTATTGAGTTGTAGGATTTCTTTATATATTCTGATATTAGCCCCTTATCAGCTACATGATTCATGAATATTATCTCTAATTCCACAATTTGCCTTTTCAATTTGTTGAATGTGTCCTTTGATGCACAGACATTTTTAAGTTTGACGTTGTCCCATTTGTCTAATCTTGCTTTTGTTGCCTGTGCTTTTGGCATTACACACCCAAGAAACTGTTTTGAAATCCAAAGTCATGAAGCTTTCCCTCTATTCTTTTAGGAATTTTAAAGGTTTAAGTCTTATGTTTTTGAGTTAATTTTGTATATGATGTAAGATAGGGTCAAATTTCATTCTTTTGCACATGGATATCCAGTTTTTCCAACACCATTTGTTGAAGAAGCTGTCCTTTTTTCCTTTGAGTGGGCTTAGCTGTAGATCATTTCACCATACAGACAAGGGTTTACTTTTGGGTTCTCTATTCTACTGGTCTGTATGTCTATCTTTAGGCCAGTACCACACTGTTTTTATTAATACAACTTTATGATATGTTTTAAAATCAGAAAATATAAAACCCCTAATTTTGTTATTTTTCAAGATTGGATTGGCTATTCTGGGTCCCTTGAGATTCCATAAGAATTTTAGGGTATATTTTCTTTATTAAAGCAAAAATAGGAGTTTTGATAAGGATGGCATTAAAACTGTAGATTGCTTTGACTTCCACATGCTGTCAAAGCAATCTACAGATTCTACTTTATTAGAAGTTCCTTAGGAGTTTCCAACACATAATCTAGGTTAAAAACTACCATTTCCCCTCTACAGTGGTTAACAAAAAGTCTTGTAAATAGTCATTAAATGAGAATTTGTTTTAAATTATTAATCCATTATTTAGCACACATTTTGTAACTATTTTGTTCTCTCAGGCAATGTGACAGTAACTTTGATTTAAAAGACAGTGAGAGAGGGAAAAAAAGGACCAGGAAATGGGGCCATGATCAAAAGCAACCAGACACTGTAAAATAGTGAACCATGAAAGCAAACCACATCTGTAACTATGCCTCCTTCCCAGAAGAACATCCTTCACTCAAAGAAGAAAGCATGTGCCTCAAGTGAAATGAGGAAAGGGGAAGTTATAAGCGACAGACGTGAGCCGAGACCCCATGTCTAGAGCCACAGCCAGCTCATGCTGAACTCTCGAGGGGACTCCTGTGAATTAGATATCAGTGAAAATGTCTTATCCTTAGGAATTCAAATAAAATTGGTTTGATTTAATATACTTAGACACTGCAAAATGATACCACCATAGTGTTAGCTAATACCTCTATTATGTCGCATAATTACCATTTCTTTTTTGTGGTGAGAACATTTAAGATCTACTCTCTTAGCAACTTTTAAGTGTATAATACAGTATGATTAACTATAATCACCATGGTGTACATTAGATGCCCAGAAATTATTCATGTTCTAACTAGAAGCTTGTACCCTTTGACCAGCACCTCCCCATTACTCACTGCTACCACCCCCAAGCCCTGTAACCACTGTTCAACTCTGTGTTTCTGTTAGAAACTGAACTTCTTACATTCCACATGTAAGTGATATCATACTGTATCTGTCTTCCTCCATCTGACCTATTTCACTTAGCATAATGCCCTCAAAATCCATCTAAAATCCATGTTGTCACAAATGGCATGGTTTTCTTCTTTCTCATGCCTGATTAATATTTCTGTTCTTTACATCATGGGAATCTACAATTCTTCCCAGTCTCCCCACAGATAGACATCTCCCCAAGATCAGTAGCCTCCTACTTTAACCACCAGAAGGAATACACAGCTTATCCACAGTCCTGGTTTAAAAGCAAGTACTCTCTCTCTCCCTGTTACCCTTTTTCTTTGTTCCCCATGCTTTCCTGCATCTTGCAGTGATGCAGATACTGGTGCCAGGCTTCCTTCAAGAAAGCCAGCATCAATAAAGCAAAAGGGATGGGAGTGGTTGGTGGAGAAGGTATTGCCTATAACTTCCCAGAGGAAGAAAAATGTCTCCAAATATGATACCTGTGAAAAGCATGCAAACCTATTATAAATTATGAAATATTCTTTTATACTTTAAAAATTATACATTTTTCATCAAGATAAAAAATATAAAGCTAGTACCAATGCACTCAAATGTCCTGCCCTTCTGCCTTTGTTAACTGGGCAGAATCCCAGGCTGAGGAAGTTCAACTAGTTCACATCCACCTGGGAACACAATTCCTTCTGAGCCTCTCTGACTGAAGGGAGCTTACATTTCACAGCTGTAAATGGATGAGCTCTCCAGGCAGATCAGAACAATGACACTCAGCAATTTGATTGTCTTAAAAGAAATCCTCTTGAAAAATGAAAGCAGGCTCTCCTCTAGACAGAATATTAAACCCTGGCTTAGAGATGAAAAAGAGACAAAGAATGTGTCCTTTGTTGGAAGTGCCCCATTTGGGTCTTCAGCCCTTGGTTTTCCTTCTGAAGAGAGTACTCGTAGTGAGGGAATTTCAGGAGCCTGGATGAGATAATGTTCCGTGGCTAGGAGGCCATCAGTCACTCCAGTCTCCAGAGTCTCAGCGTCTAACTTGAGAATCATGGCCCTGACGCTCCACCACATCCTGGCTGCTGTTGTTCTGGCCCCAGTCCCCATGACCAGGGAGGAAAGAGGATGGAATGGATGCAGGAGAGTGTGATAGAAAAGCCTAGAGGAGGAGAGTGAAAGGAGGAGGGGAAAGAAGAGAGAAAAAAGAGAGTGAAACGGGAAGGGAAAAGAAAGAAGAGGCAAGGAAGCAGAAAGGGACCTATCTTAGCAGGTACTGCCTCCAGCAACTTCAGCCTGATCTTTGCAGGGTTTGGGATTACTGTAGGCTGGAAGAATCCCAGAGTGAGCAGAGCCAGAAAGTGGGAACATTAACACAAATATTTTCTTTCTTAAGACATTGAGAGCTTTCATATATTTTACTCTAGGCTAAACACGCAAAATCAATCAGTTAACTCTTGAAAACCACCTCTGCACTTGCACTCACATGGGCCAATCTGCTCCCCTTACCTATTCACAGAGCCTGTCCATCCTCTGACTACAGCTCAGATTTGACCTTCATGCTACAGTCTTTCCTCACCACCCGCTGTTAGTAAGCAGTGATACCACTCCCTTCATTTTCTGAATTTCTAGAGTAGTTATAAGCTGTAAAATTCATTTGGCAGTGAATCATGTACTACACAAGGCATCTATGTCATTGTTCTTTCAGAGCATTGTTAAATATAGAACAAGCAGGTGTCCAGGTTTAGCCCATACTGGCTTATGCAAGTTCATTCAGATTAACAAAACACCCGTTTACTCTTAAAACCACCCCTCAGTGAGAAGATAAATAATATGGTAAGCCCACTGAAAGGTTAAACTCAATGTCATTCCAGACTCTAATGAGAATCCAAAAGCTCCTCAGGGCTCCCTGATGTCCTCCACACCAGCCTGGCTCCTCACACACAGTATCCAATAATATTTTTATTGTGACCATGCATTGCCCTTTTCTTTTCAAAAGATGGAAAATGAACAAGCCCTACAAACTTGGGAACACATTGAACGTAAGGAGAGAGGTTTTAATTTAACTTAGACCCTCGCTGTTTTCCTTGTGTAAGACCTAAAACTCGTCACATTCCAGAGCCGAAGATGAATGTTATTCTCAGATTTGCATCTGATTTCTAAGGATCGCAGTGAAGGAGAAAGTGCTAGTTCAAACACAGACATGCTGGTCTTCCCCTCCTGGTGCCTGAAGACTGCTCACCCTCTACAAGCTCAGGCTGCCTAGGCCTGCAGGTCACCTTGGGTTACTCTGAAATATATTTATTCAATTTCATTCTTACAGGCATATAAGTGGTGCTGTCAAATAAAGTGAGAATTTAAATGATAAACATTCGGAAGAACAACAGTCCAGAAAATGAAATCTCTTCTTTCTTACTGAAACATTATGTTCTCCAGGTGAATTTGAAAGTCACCTCTTTCTCCTCTCTCTTCACTTCCCTCTAGTGGGGAGAAGCCGAGAGATGATTGTTATCATCCATTTGTTCATCTACCCATTGATCAATATTTATTAAGCATGTGTTCTGTAGTCAGTGCCAGACATGATGAGTAAAATGAACACAATCCCTGCCCTTATGTAGTTTATAGTCAGATGTGCAAAAAAGGCATCAAATAATTGTGTAATTAATGTCTGGTGGTAAGCACAAAGGATTATTTCAACAATCTTGTAAGAAATCCTTAACCTACTCTGCTGCTGCTGCTGCTAAGTTGCTTCAGTCATGTCCGACTCTGTGTGACCCCAAAGATGGCAGCCTACCAGGCTCCCCTGTCCTGGGATTCTCCAGGCAAGAACACTGGGGTGGGTTGCCATTTCCTTCTCCAATGCATGAAAGTGAAAAGTGAAAGTGAAGTCGCTCGGTCTAGACAATCAGAAAGAACCTCCCTAAACAAGAGAGACTTAGACTGAGGCCTGAATGATGAACAGAAAGTGGGTAGGCAATAAAACAGCAAGAAAGTTGCAGATGGAGGTTGCAACTGACTCATGAGCCTTGAATGAAATTGAATGTTGTAACTTTGAGAAGTAAAAAGTATTCTAGCATTCCTGAGCATGGGCATGAGGCCCCAGAAAGGGAGAAGGTTCCTTTAGACTTGGTCCATGGCTCCAGGGTTTGGTTGCTTACTCTTTCTTTTGATCATTCACCCTAAATCTGTTACTAAGGCAAAACCTAACCAGAGAGTTGTGCTGTGCTTAATCGCTCAGTCATGTCCGACTTTTTGCAACCCCATGGACTGTAGCCCACCAGGCTCCTCTCTCCATGGGGATTCTCCAGGCAAGAATACCAGAGTGGATTGCCATGCCCTTCTCCAGGAGACCTTCAGATCCTAGGGATCAAACCCAAGTCTCCTGCACTGTAGGCTGATTCTTCAACATCTGAGCCACCAGGGAAGTCCAAGAATACCTGAGTGGGTAGCCTATCCCTTCTCCAAGGGATCTTTCTAACCCCGAAATTGAACTAGGATCTCTTGCAGTTCTTTACCACCAGACAGCTGAGTAAACATCAAAGTCACAGCCAGGTCTTAAGGACGTTCAGTCTGACTCATATCATAAAAAGGAATGAAAACTGGACTTGGTAGAACTCAGGGTCCTGGCCACAGCATTACTTGAAAAGACAAACATATATATCTAACAACCATAACTTCTAAGTCAGCTCCACTTTTAAGCATTCCTTATTCCTCCCCATTCTATGTTCTGCTTTAGGAATAATCAATCCAACAGCTATTAATTTTCTTAAATGCCAACCTGAATATGACTGTAAGTTACTATGCCAATGCAAACAAAATAAAGGGGAAAAGACACAGTCTGTCCTTAAGAAACTTAAAATGGGTGAGGGACATCCTGGGAGTAGAGATCTGACATGGTAGAAAAAGGAACATGGACTTTGGAGTTACAGAGCCTTGGGTTGAAACACTGACTCCATCACTTTTGAATTTTGTGAACTTATACAATTTTATTAACCTCCCTGAGCCCCAATGTATTAATTTGAAAAATGAAGATAATATGCAGCTACTTCCTAGAATGGTTGGGAAGATTGAATGAGGTAATATTTTCAATTACTCTGTGTATGTGTGTGTGTGCATGTGTGTGTGTGCGCGCGCGTGTGCAGGTGCGCACAGGGAAATGGGAAGGGAGACAGAGCAAAAAGATAAACAGAAATGGTTCCTTACTCTCAAATTTACAGACTGAGATATACACACACAAATGAGCACTATGATCACAATATAAAATGAAAATTTAACAATCTAGAAAGAGATGACGACTTTCTGAACTAAAGGACAGGCAGAGGTGATGCGGAAGAAGACACAGATTCACGAGTTATCTTATGGAAATTCAAGTTGCACAAATTAGAAAGTGTAATATTAAAATAAAAGCTCTGTTTTCTATGGACGATTTGAAATAATCTGAATTCCCTGAACTCAAAATCCATTAAGACATGATTTTTTCAAAGTTATCAGGCCAAATGTATTTAAGTTTTATTTACACTCTAACCATAAAGCAGTGACACTTTAGCTAGTAAACAGAAATACCTACCTTTCTACAGTTTCAGTATTTACTTATGCAAGTTGTCAACTATGCATGGACCGAGGAACCATATCCTTTCCAGTAAGTGTCAGCTACATTTGGGGCGGGTAGGAGAAATCACTAAAACTTAAATGAATAAAGGGTAAATAAATGATATATGATAGAATAAAATGTAGACTTTTAGATTCCTAGTTTATGTGGCTTGGTACCTGACAAACCATTTAATAAGATCTTTTTGGCTTGCTTCAGAAAGAAGTGAGTTATCCATGAGAAGTGTGCAAAGAGATGTTGAAAGTTCTATTTCAGAGATAATAATTAGATTCATGTGCCTTGTTGGACATTGGATGAGAAGAACACTAAGGATCCCTCAAATCAAGAGATTTCAAGATGAGGGTCTCCCTATGCTGCTGCTGCTGCTGTCACTTCAGTCGTGTCTGACTCTGTGTGACCCCATAGACGGAAGCCCATCAGGATCCCCCATCCCTGGGATTTTCCAGGCAAGAACACTGGAGTGGGTTGCCATTGCCTTCTCATGCTCAATTCCCACAATCCTCAGTGTGAGGCTCTTTCCTTTGGAACTGACTCCGCTAAATCTTCTCCTGTTTTATTGTTGAACATGTGATATGTTCCAGGGCTGCCTCCTGCATGGACTGTGATCTCCTAGGTTATGTGGTGGTAACAGTAGTATTAAGTGGCAGCAGTAGCAACAATGATACTATACATACTATGCTTATTATGTGCCAAACATTGTTCTAAATACTTTCTACATATTAACCCATTTAATCCCCTCAGAGACCTTTTGGTAGCTTTATCCTCATCTTACAGAAGAAACCGAAGAACAGAGAGGATAACTCGTTTTCCCAGGGTCACAAAGCAGAGACAGGATTCAAAGCCAGGTAGCCCATCTCCGGAATCCATGTTTTCATCCACCATGCTATCCTGCCTCTGCAAGAGGTGAAGGCTGAGAGCCTTGTGGCTCTGAAAGTATAGTGATTGTAGGAGTAGGGGTTCTCTGAAGCACAGGACCCTCGGGAGTCTTCTTCCAGAATCCCGTTCCCTATAATATGTGGCCCTGGCAACATCAAATAACTGTTCAGTTCAGTTGCTCAGTCATGTCCAACTCTTTGCGACCCCATGAATCACAGCACGCCAGGCCTCCCTGTCCATCACCATCTCCCAGAGTTCACTCAGACTCACGTCCATCGAGTCAGTGATGCCATTCAACCATCTCATCCTCGGTTGTCCCCTTCTCCTCCTGCCCCCAATCCCTCCTAGCATCAGAGTCTTTTCCAATGAGTCAATTCTTCGCATGAGGGGCCAAAGTACTAGAGCTTCAGCTTTAGCATCATTCCTTCCAAAGAAATCCTGGGGCTGATCTCCTTCAGAATGGACTGGTTGGATCTCCTTGCAGTCCAAGGGACTCTAAAGAGTCTTTTCCAACAACACAGTTCAAGAGCATCAATTCTTCGGTGCTGCTCCTGCAAAACTCAGCAGTGCCAAAACCCAACTCTCAAAAGCCCAGGTAACAGCAGAGATTATCAGAGAATATGGCTGGACCTCAGGAATTCTGCCCATTTCCGCAGCCACAACACGATTCCAGCTTTTCTTTTAAGACCAGACTGACTCTGACTACCTCAGGGTTGAGGTGCTTACTTTTATTCTTCATTGCAACAAAACCAATGCAGAGAAAGAACACCAACACAGAGACAGGTATTTTACTACTCACATTCACGCTCTCTGCTATGAGTATTATGATGATGGCCTACCCCAAAGAAAGCCCAGGTGGGTGGAATACATGTAACATTTACTAGAAACATGTCCTGGGCACCCTCTGTGGTATAACATTTATGGAAGAAGGTATTACTTAGAAGTTTTAGAATTACAAGGGACAAAACCCAACTCTCAATGGCTTAGGTAACAGTTAAGATTAATTCGTCAAATAATGTTGGTTATTTCAAGAAATTCATGCCCAGCACTCTGACTGGAAATCAGAGATAAATGGAACAAGGCATCACTTAGAGTTCCCTCTCCAGCTCATATTCTCAATTCTCTTTGCAACTCACTACACACTTTTATTTTTCTTTCTTCCTGTCTTTTTCTTTCCTTATCTTTAGCCAGACAAAATTCTGCTTCTTAGGTCCTCATGGAAGGAAGCCACTCACATCCCCTGAGCTATCAATCTTACTGCTACAGGACAGAGAAAGTACCTGACCCCACTCTCCAGGATCCAAGCCCAAACTCTGGACCAGTGTCTGAGGAGAAGAACCACTCTACCATCACAGTGACTCTCATAGACATATTAAGGATGAGTGCGGGCAAAGCAACTTACTAGAAAGAGGACTGAAGGACAGCCCCACGGGTTGTCCTAGTGGCATAGTGCAGGTAGCCACTATGCCGATTAATGTACCTGGCAGAACCCTCCATGAGACAAGGTTTGCCACAGGGTTTTGTTCTAAGTAGCATGGAAGCTGCAGGCACCAGGCCTTGGTGAACACATAAACAGCATGTATACAGTTTGTTTTCTAAAACAATAGTTGATATTTATGACACATTTAATATCTGCCAAGAGAACACATCTCTATTAAGATCGTAATGGAACTGTCTCTGTTTCAGAGATGAGAACTCAGTTTTGGAGAAAGGCAGTGAACTTGCTCAAGTTAGACAGCTAGGAAATTTCAGCTTCAGAGTTTGAATGTGATTCTGTCTAAACTTAGACCCAGAACTCTTGCCACTAAGATGTTCTTTCACTCTCTCTTTCATGTAGCATGCGCTAAGCCCGATGCCAAGTAGGAAAATTCCAAATGCACACCCCAGGTGGTTAAAAGAAAAAATATACAGAATCACCAGCCTTGAAGATGTAGTGTTTTCTTTGATGCCCCTCATCCACTAAAAAAAGAGAGCTGACACATTGCTCAGTGTTTTAACCTCAAATGACTCCACATGGCATTTCAGGTCAGATGTAGAGCTGTTCTGCACCCTTAAGAAGAATCCAACATCGTATATCTCTCTTCTGGCTTTCCATTGTCAACTGCAAATTGACACTTGCCCTGGGCACTGGCCATCTACCTCTACAACAATTAAATCATGTGATGCTGAAGCTGCTGACCTTCAACGGCCCCTGCAATGAGTTCAGGATGGAGATCAGAAATGAGGCACCCTGTGCTCTGGGAAAAACTGGCAGGACAGGCCTTCAGATAGTCAGATATTTTCAGGAGTTGATTTAGTGAGCCCAAATCTTACATCTCCTCATATCTAGAAAAGCACTAAAATTCTTCATGGTGATGACTGTTCCTCATGACAAGCAAAAGCTTCATAAAACTAGCAGAAACCTTCTGGAAAAATATGTGCTTGACTGCACAATTCTCCCTTCACCAAAATTACCTACATACTGGCCTTCCCCTTGCCCTTTGGAGAAGTTTCTCAGAGTTATCTGAGGTGGTGTCTCCAGGGCTGCAGTCCTCATTTTGCCCTAAATAAAACTTAACTCACCACTCTCACGTTGTGCATTTTTTTTAAGTCGACATCAGGAAGGTCTTCCAAGTCCCTCAAGACCCAAGAGATAATTCTATGATGCAAACTTTCACTTATAGACAAAGGTTCAATAGCTGCCAATTCTTATGTGATACCATTCATGACTCATGAAGCATATGCTGGGTTTGGGATTCTAAGCACGTTGCATGACTGAACTCACATTTTGTTGCTATTCTATTTTATAGGTGAGAAAAATGAACACTGTGATATTTCATTTGGCCTATCTAAACCCAGAATCACAGACACCTCTCAGCTAAATAACTATACAAGAGATAGATATTAAAAAAAAAAAAACCAACTCAGTGCTGAAAGATTTCAGAGGAAAGACGCATCCCTGCCTGCGGGCTCCTCCTTGTACCACAGACCCCTGTCCTTTCTCCTATGCAGGCGGCTATCAGACTGCCCTAAAGTTGCCCATTTTGTGTCTGGCTCCTGCACTAGGCTGTTACCTTTGCTATAGTACTTCCAGCATCTAGCATGGCATCAAACAGAAATTAACTCAAGAGGTTCTCACCACAGAAGCAAAGGAGACAGGTAGAGAAGAGAGAAAAGAAGGAAGGAATAAATGAGGTAGGGCAGAAGAAAGACAGGAAGGGAGAGAAGTCTGGGGGTGGATACAGATTGTACATGCTAAAGGCAGGCAAGTTTTTGGAACAAGTCATCTATAAACTTAGAGAAGATCTATTAACACATAGAAATCATTAATTCTGACAAGATGACAACCTGAGTGGTCACTAGACTCCATTAATCCTTGAAGAGAGAACACAAAATCCTTACCTAAGGTCTCGCGAGGCAGACTGCTGGATGTTGCCCTCTGTAACAGAGGATACCCTCAACCAACACTGTAGGCGACATGGCTGACTGAAGAGAATGGCCATTTATCTGTCATTCTCAGCCTGGCAAGGAGGTCCTCCTAGTTATGCCAGTTAAACTTCCATTTCTCATGTATCAACACATTCACCTACTGTCTTAGGAAAAACCTGAGCCTAAAAAGCAGGCCTTTGGACCCTCACCAAGAAAATAGTGTTGTGTATCTTTGGGCCACGGGGCTTCAGCAGCATAAATGGAAAAAGTAAATCCAATTTGAGGGATATGTAAATGACAAACTGAAAAAAGAATTAATATTTAGCTTTGTAAAGAACACAGCTCTCTGCCTCATTATGAAAGCTGTTTTTACTGTAACCAGAGGAAAAATGAATGGTTAGAAGCTCCCCAAAATGTGCAGCTGAGAATGCCTTTATATTAATGAGGAAAGTGATGTTGATTAATGGGTAGCCTGAAAGTGAGAAAGAAGCTTTCCTCCCTTCTGTCTTCCTGCCAGTCAGGGAAGAGGTAGCCCACCAAGGTCCCCGGGCACAGCAAGACCACAGTCCCCTGGGTCTGCTGCTGGCTAGGGCTCCGCATAGTTGGATCATGCTTCTTTCAATTATACTGACAAACATGTCTAGGCTTGAACAAATTGGCCCCTGTGAATTAGACTGCATTATTATAGAAATCCACATCTTTCAAGCCTCCCTGACCTTAATTGATCAGGATCCTTCTACAGCAGCCTACAGCTACTCAGGAAAAAGATTTTCTGAAAGTTTAGCTAAATGACTATATTGATTTTTACCCTTAATATTTTCCTATATTCATCATATTTCTTACATTTTCATAGTACCTTGTATGTTTCCATGGCTTTATGGCCAGTTTTATGTAGTAACCACTTTAAGACAGTCCAGCAAAGGAACACGATCCCTGTTTTAGAGGTCAGAGTCCACAAGGATGTGAAAATACCTTAACCAAAGAGTGAGAAGTGAAGTATTTTGGCTCATGGACTAGCAGGACTTCTCCTTAATGGTGGCTTTGAAGACAGTTTTTACTTGGAGCAAGGTTTCTATAGGACTTTGCTACCTTCTGGTTCACATAGGCCACAAACCATCCAGAAGTGAGAAGCCAATCTTCTTTCCTAACAAATCACAAGGAAAACAGCCTCCTCTGCCTGGTATATACACTGTATTCATTCATTGTACAAAAACAAGGCTTTCTGCAAACAATCAGAGGCCAGCTCTGTATGCTGCCTGCTATGGCCACCTGTGCTCAATTTCAGGCAGACTTTCAAACATCAATGTCTTTCGTTCCTCCTGAGACATCAGTACACACAATGAAGGAGTGACGTAAACAAGCAGACAAGCTTTGGTGGCATGTGAAATCATACCCTTTGGTCAAGAGTTCAACCTTACGAGGAGCAGGCTTAATGAGGTCTGAAGCTCATACAGTTTTGAGGGCCATTCCTACAACATGACAGCCAGCTACAACTCACTTCTGCAAAGAAGGGACTATCAACAACAAAACTCCAACCCACTGTGATCTCAAGGCAATTTCCCCTTAGCCAGATCCCAAAGCTGTCTACAGCTTCTCTACCAACAGCAAAACAAAACGATGTGTTTAGAGAAGCTGGAGAGAAAGAAAGAGTTTTTTTTTAAACTGATAATGGTTAAAATATCTCCATTTTGAAAAAAAGATGAACTAAAGCACCTGGACTCTTTACCACAGGCAAAGCCAAAACTCTGACTCTAGCATGTCTGGTCTGAACAGACCTATGTTACATTAGACCACCATCCTTAGAGCAAAGCTGGTCTCTGTCCCTGACTTGAATTTCATACCACGTCCCCAGGAGCTAGAAGGTTCACTTGTACCTCTCACAACCACACTTGCTTGGAAAGAGGCAATTTGGAAGTGCATGTCCAGAATCTACACGATTTAGCCCCAACCTTGAGTTTTCAGGACTTCCCTGGTGGCTCAGACAGTAAAGCATCTGCCTACAATGTGGGACACCCGGGTTTGATCCCTGGGTTGGGAAGATCCCCTGGAGAAGGAAACGGCAACCCACTCCAGTACTCTTGCCTGGAAAGCCCATGGACAGAGGATCCTGGTAGGCTACAGTCCATGAAGTCGCAAAGAGTTGGATATGACTGAGCGACTTCACTTTCACTTGAATCTTTACTAGGTACCTGATGATCTGATTGTGTGAATACTAGAGTTGCAGTTGTTTATAATAAATAAAACATAGTAAGTCATTCCCAATGTGAACAAATGTATGAATGTGTCCTGGAACAGTGAGGCATACTGTTCAAGCACAATGGAATCATCCTTTCAGGAAGCAGAAGCATTTCAGGATTCTCAACTTTCTCCACAGTCATCACGGCAAATTTGATAGTTCTCTTAAAGACAGAGGATTAAAAAGCTGGGCATCTACTGATAGGCTGGCTTCCCTTTCATTTCTGTCTTTAGTTAACGCATTGGTTCTCACCAGGTACACAAGGAATACCACATAGGATTATACATGTAAAACCTTGTATATTTCAATTGATAGGTAGTATAAAAGATTTTTGTGTGTGGTTTTAACTAGTATCCATGACTTTCACCTTACTCATCGGTTCTGGAGCCTAACCCCCACAGATGTGACTTCACAGAATTTTTGTTCATTAAACCAAGAAAGTAAATAATTTTCTTTGTAAACAATAATTATATGACAGACACCTTTCATTCTATAACCTCAAGGAAAGGAGGAGCCAAGTGAAAACAGTAGTGTGCAGCATCCTGATAAACCTCCCCAGACACGAAAGGAAATTGCATCTCTAATCTCAAAATCTGATTAAATAGGAAAGAGAGAGGGGGTAGTGAGAAAGCTTCACATACTCTTGGGTAACTTTTGAAGGGAGCACTTCTGAGCTCTACATTACAGGGTTTTTAATTTGTATTCCATATTTCTCCCATAAATAAGAACCTATACATTACATTTGGTTATAAACATTGGAAAGACTTGAATTTTTATTTTTAATAACTGTGTTAATCAGATAGGAATAAAAGTGAGAAATTTCAAGCTGGCCAGCTAGAAAGGATGAAGTGGAGACCCTAGAAATCAATGTGTTTACCAGCTGGCTGGTTAGATCTCATTAAGGCAACTTCAAAAGACCACTCCCCACCTTTTGCTCTCTCCTATTCCTAGCAGGCTCTAAATTCAGGTTTCCTCTCATTTCATTGAGAGGCTCTAAATTCAGGTTTACTCTCATTTCATTATGGACTTCCCTGGTGGCTCAGAGGTTAAAGTGTCTGCCTCCAATGCGGGAGACCTGGGTTCGATCCCTGGGTTGGGAAGATCCCCTGGAGAAGGAAATGGCAACCCACTCCAGTATTCTTGCCTGGAGAATCCCATGGATGGAGAAGCCTGGTAGGCTACAGTCCACGGGGTCACAAAGAGTCAGACACGACTGAGCCACTTCACTTCTCATTTCATTATAAATTTTGCATTTATTCATGGGTTGTCCAGATATATTTTTAAACTCTTATCTGGAGTTTGTTTTATTGATTTCTTAATGACTGGTTTTCAACTTAATTTCATCCATCATGCCAATAAAAAACCTACTATGTACTAGATATTATTCTATGTATTGGACAGACAGTTGTGAGCAAACATCTCCATGACATATGAGACTGATACTTTTATAGGTAAAAAATGGTCAAGTATCAATAGTCTCACATGGTTAAGCCTACACTGGGGAGATAGAAAATAAATGTGCTTGGTAAGAACTTTGGTAATATATTAGAACCTACTCTGAATTTATAGCCCTCAACAACTAGCGTCTATTTGATTGCTGTCTCAGCCTTGAAAACTGAAGCTCAAGGTCCTCAGAAGTCAGCAGAGGTCCTCAGGGGGAAAAGCTGTATTCGGTGATTTCCCTGCCCTTTACATCGTACTCTCATGGGGTTTTTGGCCTGTGATAAATCCTAACATTTGTACTGGCTCAATGACAACAGGTTATCATTCTTTAGTCAAGAGTGTTAGTTATTTCTAGTTGGAGGTCTGACAGAAGACCAGTGTATTTCATACCATCTGAAATAAAGTAAGGTTACTGGTGAGAACTGGGAGCATTTTCATTAGCCTATTACCTTCAGATGATCATAGCCCATAAGCTGGAATTTGCTTGGTTCTGATGCTCATGGCTTTTAGTGGAGTTTTCCTTCCAACAGAAGCACTTCCAACAGTGCTTCTATGGCCCACTGATGTGTGAACATCTATGAACCTTCTGAGATTTACTGCACCCATACTCTTCCTGAGGAAAACTGTGTCTGGTTCTAGGAGGCCTCCTGATAAAGGAGGAAAATATGTCTTCAGAGAACTGACAGATTCTCAGAGCCTCATGCTGGACTGAAACAGTGGGGAAAAGCCCTGAAGCTGGGGAGAAGTGATTCTGCCATTTATCAACTGTATAAGCTTTGATACATTATTATCTACCTAAACCTACCTCAGTTTCTTGCAGAGAAAATGAGGCTCTACCCTTCAGACTGTGAAATGAGAGTACATGGAAGTGCAACAAGAAGTGCTTTGTAAACTACAACATACAGAGGGTGATTTTCAAAATGAGGAAACAGAATTTTGAAAAAGATCACCTGAGTCATCCAAGAAATTAAAAGCAGAGTCCCCAAATGACTAGACAGAGAATTTTAGGCAGCTGGGGATCAGCACACTTGAGGATGAATTCATGAAGCATAGCACAGAACCTATATTTATACACTGCCAGTGTTTTAGGGTCTACAAAGCATGGCAAAGTGGGAGCATGCCAAATGGAAAGAACACTGGTTTCCTCACAAAAAAATCTGGGGTTCGCATCCTGGCTCCATTACCTACTAACACTGGAAGCTTCGACAAGTTAAAGGACTTATCAGAACCTTTGTTCCCCAGGTGCATATGGATCAAACACTCAAATTTATTAAGTGTCTGCTGTACAGCAGTAAATTCCTTTTGCCACTGTATACATCAACACAGGTAACCTCATATCAACATTATGAGACGTATTTTTGTTTTCAACTTAAAAATGAAGAAAATGACTTGTCCAAGAAAATGATATAAACATAAGTAGCAAAACTATGGTTTTCAATATTATCTCAGGTATTTCCACTACACTGTTGTTACCTCCCTGTAATCAGTCAGGACTGTATAACTAGTAGGGACAGGAGGTGGTAATTTTAAATAGAGTAAACAGACATCACCCTCCCGGAGCAGGTGGAAATACACAAGTTGCATATAAGTGCTATCCAAATACTTAGAAGACTGAGCCCCAGGCTGTGAAGGAGCAGAATAATGACCTGAAGTCATCCTAGATGTGGAATTTATTTCTTACCCCAGCACACAAAATATCTTGGGTTATTGCTACATTCAACTCACCAGGTTCAAACAGTGTGATACCAACAATGTAATGAACCAACATAATCTGCCTGAGAGGCAGATTAGGACATATGGCTGGAGAGTTGAGGTAGTACCATGAAGGGGTATTGTTGGTGCCACCAGATGCTGAACAACTTGTAATGATCTTTAGTAACTGGTATAGAGAAAAGGACATTTGCCAAGGAATGTACTGATTTGTTCTAGGAGTGAAACCACATCTGGAATAGCAGCTGCAATTGGAGTCACTACCCAAAGGAGTTCTTGATAATCCACTGTCATCTTCCAAGATCTGTCTGTCTTCTGCACAAGCCAAAGAAACAAACTGAATGAACACTAGATAGGAAATATTAATACAACGTTTGCATCTTTCAGGTTTTTAATAATGTCACTATTTCTGAAATCTCTCCAGAAATACACTGTGCTCTCAATCAGCAAGAAATGCCTGGTGATGTTTCTCTCTTATTGAAAGCTTATAGGTCCTAGAATAAAGGACTTTAAAAATAAGAATGGCTCCTCTTATTGATTCCCATGGTGATCTACAAGAGAAGGTGTTGTTTTACCATCACTGTGACCTCTTCTGGTTTAGAAGACCTAGTTCCCAAGGAAGCATGCTTCCAGCAGGAGACACAATAATACTTTACTGAAACTGGTAGTTGAGACAGCCACCAACCAATCTGAGCTCCTCCTGGCAGTAATTTAACAGGTAAAGAAGGCGATTTACTGTACTGACTGGGATAAGGATGATTTTAAGAGGATACAGTAACAATTGCTACTCATACTAGAGGTAAGAAAGAGTTCATCTGGAATTTATGAGAGTCTCTGGGGCTTCTCTTGGTTCTCCAGGTCCTACAATTAAAGTAATGGAAATTGTCCACAATCCTATATGGTCAGAAATAATAGTGCCCTAAAACCTTCATGAATAAATATTTGGGTCACCCTATTTGACCAGGAACCAAAACCAGCAGATTTTTTTTCTTAGTAGAGGCAAAGGAAATACGAAATAAAGAACGTGTAGGGTGAGAAAAGGTAGTTAAAAATGCCAGGAATAACCACATGGGCAATTGCAGAAATAAGAACTATAATAGATTTTAGTACTTCTTCCTTATTTTAATATGAATATGTTTCAGTACACATTGACTATTTTTTTTCTCTTCATGTCTCCAATTCCCTTATTATCTAACAGAAGATAAAATAATGGTAATTAAGTTTATCTCAGTACCTAAATTACAAGATACCAAAGGAAACATGTGATTCCACAAGAAGATGAATACACAACATGCAAAAATGAATTAAAAGAATTTGTATCTACTTTTGAGGACTTTCCTGGGATCAGTGGTAAAAAATTCACCTACCAATACAGGAGACATGGGTTCTATCTCTCGATTGGGAAGATCCCCTGGAAGAGGGCATGGCAACCCATTCCAGTATTCTTGCCTGTGAAATCCTATGGACAGAGAAGCCTGGCAGGCTGTAGGCCATTGGGTCACAAGAGAGTCAGACACCGCGACTAAACAATTATCTACTTTTGAAGGTGGTGGTCTGTTTTCAGTTGTAAAAGGGATTGCTGCATTATGTTAGGCTAAAACAGGGTTTTTGTACTGCATTCATTTGGAAGATAAGTGGTGTTAAAAGATGACGATACAGACAACACACAGAGAGGGTATCAACTAAGCTGAAACTATATTTCCCAGATTCCCTTTCCTGCATAGTTCCAGGTTAGTGTGGACGAAAGGAGAAATTTGCACAAGATCTGGAGGGTGAAATGAAGCAGCAGATAGAAGGTCAGGGCTGGGCAGTGTGGCAGCCCATGTGCATTTTGATGATCTGCCGGCTCACCGGCTGGCATGGAGCAGCAGCCAGGCTCCCAGAAACTCCAGATCCCACTACATCTCTTCCTTTAGTCTCTGACTCTTAGCCAGGTGTGTGTCTATCTCTGTGAGGAAGGAGCCAGTTTCTCCTTGTAAGTCACCTGCATCATCAAAGATGAAGTCCTAGAGGTGACGAGGGATGGATGTGGGCTTCAACACATCCTCATGGGTTCTATTTTGCCCTCGCTCTCCTCTATTTCATGTCCCTCTTTTCTTTTGAAAAAAATATTTATTTACTTGATGGGATCTTTCATTGAGGTGTTCAGGCTTCTCTATAGTGTGGTGTTCAGGCTCCAAAACATGCAGGTTCAGCAGTTGTGGTGAGTGCGCTTAGCTGCTCCACCACACTTAGGCTCTTAGTTCCCTGATCAGTAATCAAGCCTGTGTGTCTTGCATTGGAAGGTGGATCATTAAACCACTTAATCATTAAACCACTAGGGAAGTCCCTCAAACCCATCTTTTCTTACCAACTGACATGCTAAATCACTCAGTTGTGTCTGACTCTTTACCACTCCAAGGATTATAGCCTTCCAGGCTCCTCTGTCCATGAGAGTATCCAGGCAAGAATACTGGAGTGAATTATCATTCCCTTCTCCAAAGGGATCTTCCCTATCCAGGGAATCACACCCAAGTCTCCAGCATTGCACATGTATTCTTTACAGTCTGAGCCACCATGGAAGCCCCTTTGAACTGACTATCCTGCTATTTCAGACCCTACCAATATACACAAACGTAGACACACTGTTCAATCAGCTCCCACAACTGCACAGTTCAAACCTCAACAACAAAGCCCTATTGTATAATTTTATACTATATAAACCACCCCTGGTGGTTCTGCTTCTCTGATCTACTTTAACTGATGGGTACAAAGAAGGGCAGAGCTAGAGCTCATACTTAACTCATTTCTAACTGATTCAGGGTGGCTTGCACTAAATTGTTGCCTCCACCCTATAATGGAGGACCATATACCTGAAGGGTGTTGGTGGTTTAAAATAGCATGTTGGCCACTACTCTCCCTCCTGGGAAAACGGAGACATACAGGCTGGTCAAAGAGCTTTGAGAAATTAAGATGATTGAATGCTTGGCCCAGAAGTTGCAGATTAAGTGAACTGATATCAGCCTGCGTGGAAGGTCTCTAGGAGTAGGCCCTATCCCAGGGGCTTCCTTCAACTTTGGCCCATTCAGCAGTTTTAGCTGCAAATTGCATAATAAAGATAGGAGGTATGTTGATCACATTTTCAGATGACACACGGTTGGGCCAGCTAGCAAATATGCTGAGAGATAGATTCAAGAATCCAAAAGGTTTGACAGGATGAATAATGAGTCACAGCTAACAAGATGAAATTCAACAGGATAGATATAAAGTTTTACCCTCCCCAGGGTGTAAATACACCCTCTCTAAACTGAGACTGGTGCCAGGGTATCCCGTTAGCACCCTCCCTACACTGGAGACTGGTGCCAGGGAATCGCTTGAGCTCAGTGTGGGCAGAAGCACATGATACTGATGATGGGTCGGCTTCAACGGAATGCCTCTGGGTTCAAAAATCATCTTGACAAATGGAGACTTAGAGAAACTGCTTAATAGCAGCCTTTGTGAAAACCCATTGAGCTCATTACCAATCAACACCATGATTACATTAGAGAATTCAGTTGTATAATCATCAGTCTTCATTATTCAAGGTGTGGTATACTCCAGTACACATTGAAGGTTATCATAGAATTTTGCTTTGCTCAAAACGACACAGCTGAGGTTCAGGGTACAACCCTGCAGGCCATACTTCACTTCAGTTCAGTCGTTCAGTCGTATCCCTTTCTTTGTGAGCCCATGGACTGCAGCATGCCAGGACTCCCTGTCCATCACCAATTCCTGGAGTTTAATCAAACTCATGTGCATTGAGTCAGTGATGCCATCCAACCATCTCATCCTCTGTCAACCCCTTCTTCTCCCAGCTTCAATCTTGTCCGGCATCAAGTCTTTTGCAACGAGTCAGCTCTTTGCATCAGGTGGCCAAAGTATTAGAGTTTCAACTTCAGCATCAATCCTTCCAATGAACACTTAGGACTGATTTCCTTTAGGATAGACTGGTTAGATCTTCTTGCAGTCCAAGGGAGGCTCAAGAGTCTTCTTCAACATCACAGTTCAAAAGCATCAATTTTTCAGCGCTCAGCTTTCTTTATAGTCCAACTCTCACATCCACACATGACTACTGGAAAAATCATAGATTTGACGAGATGGAACTTTGCTGGCAAAATTGGTCATAACTTTTCTTCCAAGGAGCAAGTATCTTAATTTCATGGCTGCAGTCATCATCTGCAGTGATTTTGGAGCTCCAAAAAATAAAGCCTCTCACTGTTTCCCCATTTATTTGCCATGAAGTGATGGGGCCAGATGCCATGATCTTAGTTTTCTGAATGTTGAGCTTTTAGCCAACATTTTCACTTTCCTCTTTTACTTTCATCAAGAGCCTCTTTAGTTCTTCTTCACTTTCTACCATAAGGGTGGTGTCATCTGCATATCTGAGGTTATTGATATTTCTCCCAGCAGTCTTGATTCCAGCTTGTGCTTCACCCAGCCCAGCGTTTCTCATAATGAACTGTGCATGTAAGTTAAATAAGCAGGATGACATATATATATGATATATGATATGTGATATATAGCTATATGATATATAGCTTTAATGTACTCCTTTTCCTCTTTGAAACCTGTCTGTTGTTCCATGTCCAGTTCTAACTGTTGCTTCCTGACCTGCATACAGATTTCTCAAGAGGCAGATCAGGTTGTCTGGTATTCCCATCTCTTTAAGAATTTTCCACAGTTTATTGTGATCCACACAGACAAAGACTTTGGCATAGTCAATAAAGCAGAAATAGATGTTTTTCTAGAACTCTCTTGCTTTTCTGATGATCCATTGGATGTTGGCAATTTGATTTCTGGTTCCTCTGCCTTTTCTAAAACCAGCTTGAACATCTGGAAGTTCATGGTTCATGTATTGCGAAGCCTGGCTTGGAGAATTTTGAGCACCACTTTGCTAGCGTGTGACATGAGTGCAATTGTGCAGTAGCTGGAATATTCTTTGGCATTGCCTTTCATTCCAGTTCCTAAAACTGGAATGAAAACTGACCTTTCCCAGTCCTGTGGCCACTGCTAAGCTTTCCAAATTTGCTGGCATATTGAGTGTAGCACTTTCACAGCATCATCTTTTAGGATTTGAAATAGCTCAACTGGAATTTCATCACCTCCAATAGCTTTGTTCATAGTGATGCTTCCTAAGGCCCACTTGACTTCACATTCCAGGAAGTCTGGCTCTAGGTGAGTGATCACAGCACCATGATTATCTGGGTCGTGAAGACCTTTTTTGTACAGTTCTTCTGTGTATTCTTGCCACCTCTTCTTAATACTTTCTGCTTCTGTTAGGTCTATACCATTACAGACTGGCATTTGACTAACATGGGCAGGATATATAATTATATCATTGAAGAACATATCAAAAATAGTGATAAGAGTTGATGCCAAATAAGTTGAGTTTTCACATAAGAAAAACATAAAATTGTATCTGTGCTTCTAGAATAAAGAGGGGCAGACACTACAGAAAGGAACACTTTTTTCACTAAAATGAATAAGCATAGAGTATAGTGGTTAGGTTGGGCTCTGGAGTCAAACTACTTAGGTTAGAGCTTATGAGTCACTCTCCATCCATGTGACTTGAGCAGGTTATTTATTTTCTCTGGTCTTAGCTATTCCCCTCATCCATGTGTTGTGAAGATTAAATTGAACAAAAACAAATAGTATCTATCTCACCTGGTGGTTGTGACTGCCAAACAAAGCAACACATATTTACAAAGCATTTAAAAGAAGTCATTTGGTCAGAGTTAAATACTTACTATTCTTTTTATTATAAGGAAGCCTGTTCTGATGCTCAGAGGTATTCCCAAACTGAACACCCTGCAGTAAGTAGGTAACATCTTGTGTCTGAGTGTGTTTAAACTAAGATATGCTGTCTTTTGATCAGGGATATTTAGAGTGGTCTGCAAATGGTGAGGTGACTGAAGCCATGAATTCATAAGACTGAAAAAGAACAATAATCTCAGTCTGGTGTTTCACACAGCTCAATAAACATGTGAATCACCTCCGTATTTTACTATTTTATTTATTGTTTGGCTATTCATACAGCATGCCGAGATCTTAGTTCTCCAACTGGGGATCGAACCTATACCCCTTGCAGGGGAAGCATGGAGTCTTAACCACTAGGCCACTAGGGAAATATCAATATGTTGTCTTTTATTAGGGATAACTCGTTCATTGTTGTTCAGTCATTAAGCTGTGTCCAACTCTTTGTGACCCCATGGACTGCAGCATGCCAGGTTTCCTTGTCCTTCACTATCTCCCAGAGTTTGCTCAAACTCATGCCCATTGAGTCAGTGATACCATTCCAACCATCTCATCCTGTGTCACCCCCTTCTCCTCCTGCCCTCAGTCTTTCCCACCATCAGGGTCTTTTACAGTGAGTGAGTTCTTCACATCAAGTGGCCAAAAAGTATTGGAGCTTCAGCTTCAGCAGCAGTCCTTCCAATGAATATTCAGGGTAGATTTCCTTTAGGATTGACTGGTTTGATTTCTTTTTGTCCAAGGCAATCTCAAGAGTCTTCTCCAGCACCACAAATGGGATATCTTAAAGTAGTGTTTCTCACAAATCATTTTACATGTAAATCATCTGTGCATCTTATTGAAGTGTGTATTCTAACTTAGCAGGTCTGGCATGGGGCCAGAGTCTGCATCTCTAACAAGTGCCCAGGTAGTATTGGGGGACTGCTGGTTTAGTTACCACATTCTGAGAAACAAGACTATAGAACACCTCCTCCACTGGGTGGGAAGGAAAGGAATAAAGTCCCTTCCATTCTAAAATACCCATATTTTATAACATTCTAAATATAAGAATATTCAGTGTCTTGAAGCCACACTGTAACTGAGTAATCTAGCGCAAATGCCCTAAGCTTGTGCCTTGTTTTGATACATTCTACAAGCACTTTTAAGGAATGATACTTTTTACAGCAAAATCCAAAGTCCTCAGATGGAAGCTGATCTACTTCTGTAGAGGGTTTCATCTTCTAATTGGCTAAACATCTGCTCCAGCTCTAAGCACAGATTTATCTTTATCAAATACTGATTGGTCTCTGGCTCCTGCCGGCTGCTGTGTCCTGGTGTGATGGAGAACAAAGCAGGGCAGCTGTGAGATGTCAAGAAGCCTCAGGAGGAAGGCAAAGAAGGGCCAAGGAAGCAGAAAAGAAAGACTCACGCGTTGCTGGCAGGAAAAAGAGCAAACTCTGCTAGCTTCAAGGCGGAATGGAATCAGATCTGGAAATGGTTAAGATCTTAGACAGGAAGAACTAAGATGCCGAGATCTTAGTTCCCCAACTAGGGATAGAACCTATACCCCCTGCAGTGGAAACAAAGAGTCTTAACCACATTTATATTCACTGAAGGTCTGAATATTCATTGGATGGTCTGATGCTGAAGCTGAAGCTCCAATACTTTGGCCACCTGATACAAAGAACCGACTCATTGGAAAAGACCTTGATGCTGAGAAATATTGAGGACAGAAGAAGGGGGCAATGGAGGATAAGCTGGTTGGATGGCATCACTGACTCAATGAACATAAGTTTGAGCAAACTCTGGGAGATAGTGAAGGACAGGGAAGCCTGGCGTGCTGGATAGGAAGATCCTTAGAGATTGCCTGATTCATTCTCTGCAGTTTTCAGATAGTGAAACAAAATTCCCATAAGAGGTTATGACCTTCTAGAAGTAACACATGGATGTAACTTCAGAAACAGAAGCCAGACCATGCAGCTTCTGGTCTGGAGCTCACGCTACTGGCCCCTGACTGCCTGCCATCTCCTCCTGAGGAGTCCCGACCTAGTGATGCTGCTTTATCTCGCCTCTTCACACTTCAATTGCCCTTCAGAGTAAGCAGGGCTGAGAGAGATTCTGGGGAGACTGTTAGAGAACAGAGAACTCCTGGTTTATTCAGGTTAATTTCTCAAGATGAAAATGCTCTAAAAGATTGCGAAGTATTTACATATCATTCCCATTGCTCTCTGTCTGTGTTGTATGAATAAATTAGACAGCAAATATAACACAGCATCTGTGAGAAGCTATGCCTTTCAGGAAGCAACACATGGAGGGAGCATCAGAATTAGGAAGCTGGCCAACCAGCTGGCCTTGACACCTTTTTAAGAGCCAAGAGGCCAGGGTTTGACCCTAGTTCTCAATATTTCTTCCCTGAAGGCTTCTGGGTTCAAGCCTACCTCCTCTTCCATTCATGAACTGTCCTTGTTGCAATAAAAGTAAAAATTTAAAGGGTGTATACCCCCTTTAGGGAAGATCAGGTCATAAAATGGGCAATAAATGACTTGGGAGCTTTGTTAGGGAAGCAGGGAACCTGGAAGGTCACAAGAATTATTCCAGACCTGGAAACCCTAGCTTCTCCGAAATCCCATACCTTCATACTGGCTGAGTACTTTAGACATTCTTCGAAGAGGAATAAAAGTCATTAATTCATACTAACATGAACTGACTAGCATCGAGGCTTCTCCCAAGACGCTGGGTTATAGAGGGGTCTCCACGAATGCCTCCTGTCCTACATGTGGGAGGGTGTCTATAATCCCCTGAGAGCTTCAAAAGGTGCTTTATCCATGCTTGATCTTCTACATCCTGTGAAGCAGTTTAGGCAAGAAGTGTCATCTCCACCCTCTCCAATGAGGTCCTAATCCCCTCTTTATCAATTTGCTGAAATCAAATGTGACAGAATTGGGAATTCTCTGGTGGCCCAGTGGTTAACACTTGGTGTTCTCACTCTTGAGGTCCAGGGTTCGATCCCTGGTTGGGGAAAATAAGATCCCACAAATTCTCAAAGCTGCTCAGCATATCCATAAATAATAATAATAATAATCAATTCAGAATTAGGGGCTTCCCAGGTAGCATAGTGGTAAAGAATCCACCTGCCAATGTAGGAGATGCAAGAGGCATGAGTTTGATCACTAAGTTGGGAAGACCCCTGGAGAAGGAAATGGCAACCCACTCCAGTTTCTCACCAGAAGAATCTCATAGACAGAGAAGCTGGGTGAGCTATATAGTCCACGGGGTGGCAAAGAATCAGACACCAGACATGACTGAGCATGCACATGTGTACACACACACATACACACACAACAGAATTAATGATGCATCACTTAAACAAGGGACAACGTACTCTTTTTTTCACAGAAAAAATACATTTGTCACAACAGAAATACCACGCACATTGATGAAAGGAGGGCCCCAACCAGTAGTATTCTTGAGAGACCCCCCAGGATCAGGCATTTATTTGCAGTGTTACACAGCATTGATGGTCCAGCCTCTAGAGTACACCAAAATCAGGAATGCAGAAGCCGCTACTCAATGGTAAAGGCAACCTATAGTTCTCTCTATTTATTGTTTGGGTAATTTCTCACTATTTCAATGGAACTGAAGGGCTTCCACTCATGTATAAATCCCCCTAGGTCTGTGATACCTGTGGGTGGACAGTGAAGACAGTAACAGGCAGCAGCAACAGTCTGAGCATCCTGCTTTCCCAGTGATCATCACTGAGGAGGCATCTGAAAACCAGGAAGGGTCTGGGGGAACCACACATTGCTCTTCTCTGCCTTTCACCAAGATGACTCCCCAACAGGACTTTACATTGATAATCATTTCCATGTTTAAACCAATGCATAGAAGAAACGATAGAGCCAACCTTTTACCCTACATGTTTTCAAGGGCAAATGTGTGAAGCACTGGAAACAGAGAGTGTTGACTATACCAACAAAACCTAATAAATTCCATTGCCAATCTACAGTTCTGTGTTTGTCAGCCCATCTTTGGCTTTATTGTCCACAATAGTAGGCAATAAATAACACAGCCAGTGTCACAACAAGTTCCCACAGAGAAGAGAGATAGCCACATATTTGAGTTAAAAAAGTACAGGTTTCAAAACCCTAACTACCCTTAGAATTTAGGATTCCCTCATGGGCATTTTTCAAGGAAGCTTTGGTAACTTCCTTCTTTTCTCAGGACAGGCCAAGTCCTAGAAGTGATAGCAGGAAGGAAGATTGTATAGAGTGATCTATGTGAAATGGTCACTATCATTTTGCTTGTAACTGAAAAATGAGGACTAAGAGCCCTCTTATCCATATTTGCTTGCAATTTTCTGGGTTTGCTTTAATGGATATGACATTTCATTAATTCTGATTCATTGTATACTCAAGCCAAAACACATGCAGTTTAGTTCCATTTACTGACAGAAAATAGAAGCTGAAAAATTCCAAGTCAGAGCAATAACTGAAGGTGTGTAATTACTCATTACCCAATCAGCTACCAGGTTCAGGGGGCAAGAATGCTTTGGAGATAAATTGCAACTTTTGTGAGTGAATCTGACAGGCTGGGTTAGTAGGTGTGTTTCTTTTGATTAATGACACAAGGAAGAAAGGTTTAGAAAAGGTGTTTCTACTGATTCTGCTACTTCTAGGCTGACCCTTAAAATGTTTCCACCAGTTACTAAGGAAAACATAAATTATTAGTGAGCAAAGTGTGAATTTTGTAAAAACATACAGAAATGTTACATCCGTAACTTCTCAGCTCCAATTAAAAAGAAACTCAAGATGATAAGTCTTAGGATATGCCAGAATGGGTCACTTGACTACAGATCTCAACTTTCTCAGAAAATGCGCTTACCAAGGTGAAGGAAAAACAAACACAGTTGGAGCTATTCATCATGATCAATTAACATAAGAGCTTGAACACAGTTTTGATGCCCTTCAGTATTTTTCCAACAGATTAGACTTCTGGAAGCAGAGCAGGAGTTTGCCAGGTTACTCATGAAACGGGTTGAGGCAAACACTTCCCAGGTCCTTGCTCTCCATGAGTTTCCTTCTTAGATGCCATGGCCATATACATACTAAACACACACACACACACACACACACACACACACACACAAAACAGCTAAAGAGCAGAATCTGACAGTATCCAGTGAACTGACACAAAGAGGGGCAGATATAGAGAAAAGTCTTCTGATTGGGATTGTTTGGGAAGATTTCACAAAGATTGTGGGGGTGCATGGGGCTTTGAGGTTGGACCAAGATGGGTTCACATGAGGGACAGTTTAAACAGTATAGTGGCAGAAGTTATCTTTATTTGGGGGTTGGGACTTTGGCTAATAAGGTGATAGTAAGGGATCCTTATTCATAAGGATCAGATAGGATCCCAATGGGGGTGGAGGGATGGATGGAAGGAGATTCTGAATGTGCAGACTGTTTGTTTGATAAAAAGTCACACAAGTGCTGACTCCAGGTCTTGCTACCCTGCACAGCTTCAGAAGCATTAGCCCTGAGCACTCGCCATGAAGATGGGAGTGGAGGGAGAACATGTTTGCGATAGTTGGAGGATGATGAGAGCCTGAACTAGAAGGGTGGTAAAGGCAAAAGAGACACAGAAGCAAGAAACAATAAAAAGGAAGCTTGTCAGGATCTGGGAACCCAAGAGATATTCAAGGTGAAAGACGGAGCTAATACAGATGGTTCTGAGTTTTTCAGCCTCACTGGGAAGTCAGAAAAGAGAAGCAGCTTTAAGGGGAGATAATGAATTCTTTGCAGAGAGATGTGCTAAAGGGAATGGAAAGTGTGTGGCAGATGTGCAAACATAAATCTGAAGCTGGAAGCTGTGTGCCTGGGACTGGAGCAGAAGTGGGCACCCAGGTCTAGGTCTGGGGTGTTGACAGTGATTAGCTCAGTGAGGTGAAAGCCGAGTCCAGCACTAAGTACATGCCCCCCAGTTCTACTACTGAAGTGGATCTGACATATATTCTGCACCCGCGGGAGCTCCTTCCACAATGCTCCCTCCATGCAGTCCTTACCCTGACCAAACACAGGGCTGGCAACCAGGAAGCCTACCAGCACTTGTGCAGAGATGAGAAGAGCTGTTTGTGGAGGGCAAGGGCTTCAGTCCACTCATGCTGCTATAACAAAAATACCGTCAACTGCATGTCTTACAAACATTTACTCTCACACTTCTGGAAGCTGGGAGGTCTAAATCATGGTGCCAGCATTTTCAGTGTCTGCTAAGACCCTACTTCCTCGTGCTGGCTGTCATCTCACTGTAACCTCTCAAGCCAGAAAGGAGGAGGGAGCTCTCTGAGCTTCTCTTAAAAGGGACTAACCCTATTCATGAAAGCTTGGCCCTCAAGACCTCCCAAAGGCCCCACCTCCTAATATCATCACCTTAGAATATGAATTGGTGGAGGCAGGATACAAATATCCAGGCGATGGCAGAGAAAGTCCTATTAATGTTCGGTTGTGAAAGTCCAGCAGATGGCCTTAGTGCAGTCGTAGACCTAGGAGTTACTACAGTTGATTGTGGTAAGCTTAATCATGGAATTTGAGAGTCAGAGGACCCTGGGAGAGGATTCAATCAGGTGTTTTTAAATCCTTTTAACCATGGAATCTTTTAAAAAATGAAAACATACACGGAGATGTAAACAGCTAAGCTGTTCCCATTGGGAGCCCAAGAGACACCTTGCAAGAAGCACTGTTCACCAAGTGGGGAGTGTGATATAGGGCTGCAGACCCCAGAGCAGGACTGCTGCAGTGCTCTAGGGAGAGAGGAAGGGTCCTCAATCTCACTCTGTATAACATCATCCTAGGATGAATATATTGGCTTAGCAAAAAGTTCATTCAGGTTTTTCCATGAATGAACTGAATGAACTTTTTGGCCAACTCAGTATAGCAGAATATTGTTGAAAGCCTCCTTAGAAAACCAAATAAAAACACATTCCAGTATCTTTAATGACCACCACCACAACAACAACCAAGGAAGAAAGGAAGAGAGGAAGGAAGGAAGGAAGGAAGGGGAAAAAAGAAAGAAAAGGGCTCATCCTCAGAGATGAGGCAGAGGCTAGGAGGACCCACAGTCACAGGGAAGGGAAGGGCAGGGACTCTTGGAGGTCAAGCCCACCTCCAGTACCAGACCAGAAGGTGAGGCCAACACTCACAGGATCCTCAGGCTGCCCGAGGGCAGGGGCCAAGCCTCCTCTTGTTCCCTTAACTCCACCAGGTTGTTCTCAGCATTCCACCTCCAATCAGCCTTGGCACATTTCATAGGGATCGTTCCTGGAAGAATCCCTGCTCCCCAAGTTCACCTCCACAGAACATCCTGCAGAGCCAGGGCTCCACAGCTCTAGCTTCAGGGAGAGCTTTCCTGGGGCCTTCTCCCACTTTGAGAAGAAAGTAAGAGACTAATTTGCTGTGAACTGTCACGAGCAATAAAACGTTCATTAACTTTAATTGTAAACACTTTAAGTCCCAATCATAGTAATGAAAGGATAAATTGAAGAATCAAGAGGTAAGTACCCTTTTTAAATTTCATATCTTCTATCTTCACCTGGCCTCTTAAATCAGACAAAAACAGATTCAACAATGCACCCACAGACTGTCTGCCCCCAATTGCATTCCACAAAACTCCACCCATTTTTCAAGGCTCAGCTCAGAGAGCATCTCTGATCCTACTCAATTGAAAGGAATCTGCCCACACATGCCACTGCAAAACACTTTTCTAGCATTACTGAGAATGACTCTTGTTTTCATAGTATGCTTTTATTTGTCACTAATAAACTGAGTCACTTGCCAACTTGCCACATCTTAAGTATCCCTATTATTTCAGCCACAGAAATAGTGTCTCATGCCCAGCAATTGCTCCAAAATGACTGTTGATGGATTGAATGAATGGTTTAAATCTTTTTGAAAAGCTAGCAAAAATTCATTATGAGAGATTCAAAGATTCATTAATTTGTTTGGCCTATATCTGCAATTGGATTATATATCATAGCAAAGAATTGTAACTGCACATACATCATTTGGCTATTCAATCTCACATCAAACACTGCCCAATTATTTACCTATTTGCTAGCTGTGATATTTACATACTAAGTGGAGTACCTGGGTTAAGAGACCCAATTTTAGACTTTAATTTAAATTTTTCTCTGTCTTTGCCTAGGATAATACTCTAGTGCTTATACAGTAGGCTCCAGGGAAAGTCTATGTCTTCTGAGAAAAGAAGAGAGTTGAGACCAATGTTTAAAATTTAGTTTCTAACCTAAAAGTATGCATGCCATTCATCAGAATGTAATTCATTTCAGTAACTTTTCTATGGGCAAAGTCAGGTGGGAATGAGATCAGGGTCTGGAGTCATAGCCTCTCAGTCAAATCGAATGGCACAAGTCATATTATTCCTGCTTTATTCTTGGTGTGGTTAGAATAGTAATTGAAAGCTCTCTCTCCATAAGTTGCAAAGTCTTTGTGTAAATGATGACTCTGACCTTTTCTGTCCTGAAACTACCAAGATAAATTTTTTACAATGTCTAGACTGAATGACCCTCAACAAACCAGCTTACTTGGTGGCTGGGCACATCTAGTTCTTTTTTTTTTTTAATTAATTTTTATTTTTTTAGTTTGTTTTGCTTTACAATACTGTATTCGTTTTGCTACACATCGACATGGATCGGCCACGAGTGTACATGAACTCCCAATCCCGACCCCCACCTCCCCCCTCCCACCCCACACCCTCTCTCTGGATTATCCCTGTGCATCAGTTCCAAGCATCCTGCATCCTGCATCAAACCTGGTCGAGTTGCTGCATATTATCAGAATGACAGTTCCGCTATTTAGAAGAAAAGAAGGTGCGATGGTCTTCTGATGTGTCAACCTGAGTAGGCTGGACTACATTTCCCAGAATCCTTGGGAGACTTTGGAAAGAGGGTGGAAGGGAAACAACAGTCCTTTTGCAGCATGTACTCATTGTTACTGACGTGTTGATCCACCCAGTGATGGAAGCAGCATCCAGGTCAAGTACAGACATACCTCATTTTACTGTACTTCGCCCTATTGTGCTTTGCAGATAGGTTTGTATTATTTACAAATTGAAGGGTTGTGGCAACCCTACATCAAGCAAGTATATAGGCACCATTTTTCCAAAGGCATTTGCTCATTTCATGTCTCTGTATCATGTTTAGATAATTCTCACAATATTTCAAACTCTTCTCTCATTGTTATATCTGCTGTGGTGATCTGTGATCAGTAATCTTTGACAGTAATACTACAAAAAAAGATTATGACTCACTGAAGTTTCAGACAGTAGTTAGTGTTTTTCACAATCAAGTATTTTTAAATTAAGATATGTACTTTGGGGTTTTTTTTTAAGATGTAATGCTATTGCACATTAATAGACTACACTGTAAGCATAACTTATATACTGCATTGGGAAACGAAAAACCCTGTCACTTGCTTATTGAGATATTCAACTCTTTATGGTGGTCTGAAACTGTAATTGAACTATCTCCATGGTACGCCTATGTGTGTGTTTAGGTCCATGACAAAGGGTTTTAGCTTCTACAGGACATCTTCATCATAAAAGGCAGAGGCAGAAAAAAAAAAACAAACCAGACATAGGTTTCAGGCCATAATAGGATCTATACAGCTCATGCTTGTAGGATTTAAACTTATGCTTATGGGATTCTTGCCTGCTTGTGATATTAATCCCTTCCTGACTGCCTGCTCTATGGACTTCAAGATTCAACACTACATGTGGAGGCAGCTTTATAGGGACTATTTAACCAGCCTCCACAATTAGATAAGCAAAGCCCCTGTAATAAGTCCATAGATTGATGATAGATAGACAGATTTCCTGCTGGCTCTACTGGTTCTACTTATTTTGTTGAACCTTGACTGATATATTAGCTCTTTTCAGTATCCCATGCCCGTGATGATGACACAGAGATATCTGTGCATACAAGGTCCACAATATATATGGCTCCCTTTTTTTATATAATTTACAAAGTAGACTATGTAATCAGAGAGAGAAAAAAACTATTTAAATCTACCTTCCTGGTTGAGATCTAAATTCTACTTTCCTAATGGACTTCTCAGTCAGTTTTGTATTCAAGCACTCATTCTATAATTATTTTAATCTGTGCAACTTTTGAATCCATACCACTTCTAACGCTCAGTTTTCTCATCAGTAATAATTTCCTGCCTTACAGAGTTTATATGAAATGTAAGTCCCATGATGTATATGAAGTTCCAAATGTACTGCCAACCATACAAGGACCCCCCCTCACCTCCCTTCTCCCTCTTTCAAATTCCATCTATTGTTCTATTTATAGACTAAAGTCATCCCAACGAACCATACCTCCCACAGCTCCTTCCTTCTTTCCGTCTATTCTACTAAACCATCAAAGTTAATACCTCTATGCTGTATATTCTATGCATCCCTATCAGTTAGATTTTATGTTTTCAGATCAAGAAGCAAGTGTTATGCTTGTATGTTGATAGAAAAGAATCATATTTGTTTTTAACACTCTAGCTTTCACCATGCACTCTGACAATGTATCCCCTCTTTGGTCCCCACAATGAGCACATTTAACACCTATAGATATATTAGAATGGCCACAGTGTATTACCAAGCTATACTTTCAAAAGCATTAATCTTATTTCATCAGTTATAGTCATGAGTAATTTGAACAGTCATGGACAAAGTAAAGCTACTAACAGATGGGCTGGTTATCAACTAATACATGCAGGTGATTCAGCCAGTACCTAATTGTCCCACAGAAGTCGGCATTCATCCTGATTTTGGAAGGAAAAAAAATAAAATAAAAAGGTGGGTTAGAGAACACTGGTGGAAAGATACTGCTAAATTACCATGTGACCTGCACTTGTTAGAGGAAAATTTCTGGGGAGCTGCAGAGTAGAACATCCTCTTCTACTTTCTATGTTATCAAGTCCACTCATTGACCCAGTATCTGTTACCAACTACTGAAATCAGCACAGACTTTTATTTATTTATTTTTGGCAATGCTGATCTTCATTGAGATGTGGGCCTTTTCTAGCTGCAGAGACTAGGGCCTACTCTCTAACCACAGTGCCCGGCTTCTCACTGTGGTGGCTTCTCTTGTTGTGGAGCACAGCCTCTAGGGCGCATGGGCTCAGTAGTCGCGGCACATGGGCTCCGTAGCTGTGGTTCCTGGGCTCCAGACCACAGGCTCAATAGTTGTGGCATTACGGCCCAGCTGCTCCGAGGTATGTGGGATCTTCCTGGTGCAGGGATCAAACTCCTTTCTCCTGAATTGACAGGAGGATTCTTCACCACTCAGCCACTAGGGAAGGCCAGCATAGACTTTTAAATAAATGCTATATTAAAAGTGGAGATGCTGACTTTTCTGAGTAACAGTCCTCTTTAAATGTCAAAAATGTAAAGATTTCCCCCTGAATTTTTATATTACTGACTTATGTATTCTATTTTAAAAGCTTATATGAAACAAAATTCTTTTTTAAAAAATAATTTGTATTTTAGTAATCATAAATTTATCAACATTCATTTAAAAAATGACAGTAAAGTTGGCTCTCCACACCTGTGGGTTATCTATCCATGGATTCAACCAGCTGCAGATAGGAAAGGCTAACTGTACCATCCTTTTTATGTAAGGGACTTGAGCATCCACAGATTTTCCTATCTATGGATGTCCTGGAACCAATGTCCTACGGATACTGAGGGATGACTATATGCAGATACAAAAAAAATTTTTTTCCCATCCATAGAAAATGCCAGAAGGGTATATGGATTTACAGAATCTTTGTTAAATTTTCTATGCCCTTTGAGGGCCCCCAGAACATTCATTGTAAATCAGCCCTCCAAAGCAAATTACCCTCACCTGAGGTTACTTAAACAGGAATGATTGGAATATATTTTTAAAGCCACTTAGAAGTGTTTACATCAAAGGCCATTCAAAATGGATTAACCTCAGATATGAAAGAATTGTTTGTTGGGGATCAAGGGTTGGTTTTAAGACTGAAACAGAGAAGGAAAAGATGGGCAATCCTCTCTGCAGGTAGGTATAAAGAGTAACATAGCCAAGAGATCAGTACTAAGTGCAAATCTTATTTAGCATGCTATGAATGGTAATGAAAAAAATTCAGTGAGACCCTAACTGTTTCAACTGACTAAAACTTTTTGGTATTAAAGCTAAATCAACGGAAAATATTCAGAGGTTTCAGGAGGGGACAGAGCGAGTGTGGACAGATAACTTCAGTGTGAAAAGTATTATGTAATACAATTGGAGAAATTTTCCAAGTTTGTCTTAAAGAGTGATGAACTCTGAAACATCATCTTATGTGATGTCTCATTGTTGTTGTTCAGTCTCTCAGTTGTGTCTGACTCTCATGATACCATGGTCTGCAGCATGCCAGGCTTCTCTGTCTACCAACTCCAAGAGCTTGCTCAAACTCATGTCCATTGAGTCAGCGATGCCATCCAACCATCTCATCCTCTGTCATCCACTTCTCCTGCCTGCAATCTTTCCCAGCATCAGGGTCTTTTCTTATGAGTCGGCTCTTTGCCACAGGTGACCAAAGTATTGGAGCTTTGGTTTTAGTATCAGTCCTTCCAGTAAATATTCAGGACTGATTTCCTTTAGGATGGACTGGTTGGATCTCCTTGCAGTCCAAGGGACTCTCAAGAGTCTTCTCCAACACCACAGTTCAAAAGCATCAATTCTTCAGCTCTCAGCCTTCCTTATGGTCCAACTCTCACATCCATACATGACCACTGGAAAAACCATAGCATTGACTATAGGAAACGTTGTAGGCAAAGTACTGTCTTTGCTTTTTAATATGCTTGCCTAGCTTTGTCATAGTTTTTCTTTCTTTCTTTTCTTTCAAGGAAGCGTCTTTTAATTTCATGGCTACAGTCACAATCTGAAGTGATTTTGGAGACCAAGAAAGTAAATTCTATCATTGTTCCCATGATATCTCATAACAGGAGCCAAACTGAAACAAAGGGCTTGTCTCTCCATTGTTTCTGACCATTTGTGACCCCTTGCGCTGTAGCCTGCCAGACTCCTCTGTCTATGGAATTCTCCAGGCAGAATACTAGAGTGGGTTGCCATTCGCTTCTTCAGGAGATCTTCCTGATCCAAGGAGATCCAGGTCTCTTGCATGGCAGGCAGATATTTTACCATCTAAGCTACCAAGGAAGCCCAACAGGAAACAGGGAGTTTTCAAAGAGCATTTCCTAAATTCTATTAACTCTATTAGCCTTATAGGGTCTCCCAGGTGACTCAGGGGTAAGAATTCGCCTGCCAATGCAGGAGATCCGGGTTCGATTCCTGGATCAGGAAGATCCACTAGAGAAGGAAATGGCAACCCACTCCAGTATTCTTGCCTGGAAAATTCCATGGACAGAGAGCCTGGAGGGCTGCAGTCCGTGGGGTCTCAAAGAGTCGGACATGACAGAGTGACTGAGCATATACACACATTACCCTTACATTCAGCTCTATGAAAAATATTGGACACTGTCATAAAAGGGCCTGTACTCAAAACAGAATAGATACCTGTTCCACCGTATGTATCCGAGGCATTCACACCTAGATACCATTGGTGTTTACCATCACCACAAAAAACTAAGAATTCTAGAACTATATCAGGTCAGAGAAAGGAACCTAAAAGTTTCAGTTTTGCAAAATGCAAAGGATCTATGCTAGTCCCTTCCCTCACCGGTGTAATACATTCACATGATTTCATTATCACATCAGTATTAACATGTATGAAATAAAGATCCAAACAAGGATACATTTATCAAATAGTGGATAAAATCCTAAAAAAAAAAAAAAAAAAAAAGATTTCCATCTGGGTATTCCTATTTGCCACACAGGATTGGTTTTTATCTCCCTGAGAAGACTGGACTTTTCACCAAACCTCAAATAAAGAAAGTAGGTCTTACTTCTCTCCCAGAAAAAGATCTGCATTAAGAAGATGATTTATAATTCTCCTGAGTCTTAACTTTTTCTTTGACAAACACCCTTCATCACAGGCCATTGTCTGCATGGGAAGTACATTATGTCTCATGGCAGACAGAGAACAAGGCCTATTCAGATATGGAAAACAATGTGTATTCAAATTCCCATTGAATATAATCAAGAGGACTTGTTTCACATCACAGAGTGATGATTCTGAACCAACTCTAAGATCTCTGGAGCATCTTCCTAGGCTTACTAGAGAAATGTGTGGTCCTGGGAGAGCTCATTAGATTACCCAACTTGACCTCTCAACTTTATCAGTGAGCACCAAAGTATAACTCAATATCACTTCACTTTAACAGCTGCTATTCTCTGGCTCAAGATACTCAATGGAACTTTGACACTGTGTGCCAGTGACAAGCCTGTCTGTTCAAGCCTCACACTATGGCAAAAAAGACATTAAGAGACAAGAAGTTGAAAGCTGGTGCTGTTCAGCCCAAGTCTGTGTATTTAGAACTATCTCAGAGATTAGAAAGGATGTGGGGTACAGGAAGGTAAACACAAGACAATAACACATAATCTTCATGTCTCTATGCCCATAAACACAAAGGTTCTCTAAAGCCCTCTTCCCAGATTCTAGAAGTCCTCAGAGCTATCCAGGACTCTAAAAGTCTTCTTAGTTAGCTCTCTAAGCATTTCCATTGTCATCAGATGCAAAGTTCAGGGCTGGAACCAATCAGTGAAGGGACATGCTGTCTAAGCCTTGCTCAAGGAGGGAGTGAGTATAAGCATCACCCAGCAGATACAGAGCTCAGGGCAGCCTGGTGGTAGAAGTTCAAGAGTGTGGCTGTGATCATACATCATGACCAAGTGGGCTTTATCCCAGGGATGCAAGGATTCTTCAATATCCATAAATCAATCAATGTTAATTCACCACATTAACAAACTGAAAAATAAAAGCCATATGATTATCTCAATAGAAGCAGAGAAAGCCTTTGACAAAATTCAACATCCATTTATGATAAAAACTCTCCAGAAAGCAGGAATAGATGGAACATACCTCAACATAATAAAAGCTATATATGACAAACCCACAGCTATTATTATCCTCTATGGTGAAAAATTGAAAGCATTTCCCCTAAAGTCAGGAACAAGACAAGGGTGCCCACTTTCACCACTACTATTCAACATAGTTCTGGAAGTTTTGGCCACAGCAATCATGGCAGAAAAAGAAATAAAAGGAATCCAAGTTGGAAAAGAAGAGGTAAAACTCTCACTGTTTGCATATGACATGATCCTCTACATAGAAAACCCTAACGACTCTACCAGAAAATTACTAGAGCTAATCAATGAACATAGTAAAGTTGCAGGATATAAAATCAACACACAGAAATCCCTTGCATTCCTATACACTAATAATGAGAAAATAGAAAGAGAAATTAAGGAAACAATTCCATTCACCATTGCAACAAAAAGAATAAAATACTTAGGATATATCCACCTAAAGAAACTAAAGACCTATATATACAAAACTATAAAACACTGATGAAAGAAATCAAAGAGGACTTTACCATAGATGGAGGAATATACCATGTTCATGGATTGGAAGAGTCAATATAGTGAAAATGAATATACTATCGAAAGCAATCAATAGATTCACTGCAATCCCTATCAGGCTACCAATGGTATTTTTCACAGAGTTAGAACAAATAATTTCGCAATTTGTATGGAAATACAAAGAAACCTCAAATAGCCAAAGCAATCTTGAGAAAGAAGAATGGAACTAGAAGAATCAACCTGCCTGACTTCAGGCTCTACTACAAAGCCATGGTCATCCAGACAGTATGGTACTGGCACAAAGACAGAAATATAGATAAATGGAACAAAATAGAAAGCCCAGAGATAAATCCACAGACCTATGGACACCTTATCTTTGACAAAGGAGGCAAGAATATACAATGGATTAAAGACAATCTCTTTAACAAGTGGTGCTGGGAAAACTGGTCAACCACTTGTAAAAGAATGAAACTAGAACATTTTCTAACACTATACACAAAAATAAACTCAAAATGGATTAAAGATCTAAATGTAAGACAAGAAACTATAGAGGAGATCATAGGCAAAACACTCTGCGATATACATCACAGCAGGATCCTCTATGACCCACCTCCCAGAATACTGGAAATAAAAGCAAAAATAAATAAATGGGACCTAATTAAACTTAAAAGCTTCTGCACAACAAGGGAAACTATAAGCAAGGTGAAAAGACAGCCTTCTGAATGGGAGAAAATAATAGCAAATGAAGCAACTGACAAACAACTAATCTCAAAAATATATAAGCAAGTCTTGCAGCTCAATTCCAGAAAAACAAACAACCCAATCAAAAAATGGGCCAAAGAAATAAATAGACATTTCTCCAAAGAAGACATACAGATGGCTAACAAACACATGAAAAGAAGCGATTTTGGTGTCTTGGGCATTTGATATCCTTAAATTCCTCTCTGTAAATCTCACAGACATTTTCCCTGACTGGAGTCTAAATCACTGTATATTAATAAAGAAAGTCATATTGGATTAGGGGATGGGAAAACCTTGAAGAACTTGCAAAGATGTCTCCTTTAGACTGGACTTTTTATTTTGTCCCTTTGCTTTCAATTCCACAGCTTTCAAATTCCTCAGGACTCTTTCCTCATTAACCACCTTCAGTCCAGTTCAAGCTCCAGTGTTAGTTGTTCAGTCGTGTCTGACTATTTGCAACCCCATGGACTGTAGCCCACCAGGCTCCTCTGTCCATGGAATTATCCAGGCAAGATTACTGGAGTGGGTTGTCATTCCCTTCTCCAGGGCATCTTCCTGACCCAGGAGTTAAGCAAACATTTATAGAGAACCTACTCTTATCAGGGACTGTGATAAGTCTTATATGACTTTCAGCATCTCTCAGACTCCTCCTGCCACCCCTCCCCGTTTATGTGGGTCTTTTGTGACAAACCTTCTATAGCTTTTAAAAAATGCCTAATGATGTATTTATCATACTCTTGTATATGAATATCAGCTTGACTGGTTATATATTTCTTGATGAAAGTACTTACTTTTCCTTCAGTACCTTAAAAACAAATAGGACCTAATTAAACTTGAAAGCTTTTGCACAACAGACACTGTAAGCAAGGTGAAAAGGCAGCCTTGAGAATGGGAGAAAATGATAGCAAATGAAGCACCTGACAAAGAATTAACCTCAAAAATATACAAGCCACTCTATGACCCACCTCCCAGAATACTGGAAATAAAAGCAAAAATAAATAAATGGGACCTAATTAAACTTAAAAGCTTCTGCACAACAAGGGAAACTATAAGCAAGGTGAAAAGACAGCCTTCTGAATGGGAGAAAATAATAGCAAATGAAGCAACTGACAAACAACTAATATCAAAAATATATAAGCAAGTCTTGCAGCTCAATTCCAGAAAAACAAACAACCCAATCAAAAAATGGGCCAAAGAAATAAATAGACATTTCTCCAAAGAAGACATACAGATGGCTAACAAACACATGAAAAGATGCTCAACATCACTCATTATCAGAGAAATGCAAATCAAAACCACAATGAGGTACCATTTCACGCCAGTCAGAATGGCTGTGATCCAGAAGTCTACAAACAATAAATGCTGGAGAGGGTGTGGAGAAAAGGGAACCCTCTTACACTGTTGGTGGGAATGCAAACTAGTACAGCCACTATGGAGAACAGTGTGGAGATTCCTTCAAAAACTGGAAATAGAACTGCCTTATGACCCAGCAATCCCACTGCTGGGCATACACACCAAGGAAACCAGAATTGAAAGGGACACGTGTATCCCAATGTTCATCGCAGCATTGTTTATAATAGCCAGGGCATGGAAGCAACCTAGATGTCCATCAGCAGATGAATGGATAAGAAAGCTGTGGTACATATACACAATGGAGTATTACTCAGCCATTAAAAAGAATACATTTGAATCAGTTCTAATGAGGTGGATGAAACTGGAGCTGATTATACAGAGTGAAGTAAGCCAGAAAGAAAAACACCAATACAGTATACTAATGCATATATATGGAATATAGAAAGATGGTAACAATAACCCTGTATGCGAAACAGCCTAAGAGACACAGATGTATAGAACAGTCTTTTGGACTCTGTGGGAGAGGGAGAGGGTTGGATGATTTGGGAGAATGGCATTGAAACATGTATAATATCATATATGAAATGAATTGCCAGTCCAAGTTCGATGCATGATACTGGAGCTTGGGGCTGGTGCACTGGGACGACCCAGAGGGATGGTATGGGGAGGGAGGAGGGAGAGGAGTTCAGGATGGGGAACACATGTATACCTGTGGTGGATTCATGTTGATTTATGGCAAAACCAATACAATATTGTAAAGTAATTAACCTCCAATTAAAATAGATAAATTTATATTTAAAAAAAACCACAAGAGTGTGGCTGCAAACAGTTTGATGGGTCTTACTGAGATCTTTGTGTTTTCTTTTGGACAGAACTTTCAAGGAGAAAATAAAAGGGTGGATAACACATTCAACAAGCATACTTGCTCTGTGAATTGATTTCAAGACAATGAAGTCTTGAAGGGAAAGAGAGGTCCATGAAGCATAGTGAGAAATAGCAGAAGATGGACCAAGTGTACAGGCTCCCCTGTTTTGCACTGGTAGTAGTGAAAAGAAGTAGGATGGTGTATGTTTCAGGTTCTCACTCAGTGATAATAGATACTCTCAGATTAAGTAATTAAAGGAAAGTTTAATAAAAGCACCATCAGTAAACGTGCAGGCAGAGTGTAGGGAAAACACACAGGATGCTGCAGTAAGGAGAATGAGTCTTTCCAGCCTGGAATCTGCAGTCCTAGTCCTAAAGCAGCGAGGGGAGGGAGCAGATTCTGTAACCTGCAGAAAGAGAGGCTATGTGGGAAGATCTGTCAGATATGAACATGACTTTCCCTGCTAAGACCAATGATTCTAATGATGCTACAAGGCAGAAGAGGGTTTAACACCCACAGCAGTCACTCTCCTCCCTCACAGAACTCCTTCCAAGGTCCCCACTAGTTGAACACAATCCAAAGCCAGAGGGCATGGAGTCCAAAGCCATGATTGCTCTGTGCTCCTGGAGGCTGGTGGGAATGAAGAGAGAAAAGAATACATCTCAAGGGTTAAATGAAGGATATTTGGCCTAGAGACCAAGGAAGGATCATTTGTAAAAAAAAAAAAAAGAAAGAAAGAAAAAAAATTCTCCGATAACAATCATCATATGCTGACATCTATGATAATGATGAGAACTTGAGACTTATGCTAAAGTACTATACATATATTAGCTCATGTAATCAAAATGTTTTTTAAGTTCAGCTGGCTGAGTCATCATCTTTTCTCTAGCTGACTATTCCTGCCTTGAAGTAGCTTAGAGCCCTCAACACATGGGACCACAATTTATCAGACAGAGAAACTACAGCTACAAATCAGACGTGAGCATCATACATCCAGGAATGCCTGCAGGAAATCAGTCCACAGCAACTACAGTCCAAAGCATCACTTCTAATGCAGAGAGACAGCTCTATAAGGGAGCAGTGGTTTAAAACCTCCAAACAGCTGCTGCCACTGTGGAGAATGTATTTGCTCACTTTAGCATAAGAAAGCCATTCTAAACCAGTCCTTTATCACACTCACTACATTAAACAGTATATTCTGGGCTGCAAAGCCCAAGAGAGCAGTGACAGGCTGGTTGGCCATGCTGTGTAGCTTGGGGCCTGTATAGGACACAACAGTAGTTGAACAGGCACCAAACTTATTGCACTGTTGGGAAGTTAATCTCAGAACCAGGTTGTAGGTCCCCAGCAATGGAACCCTGATAAATTTATGGTGAGGACTGGGATAAAGACCTTGCACAGTACCCAGGAAACCTCAAGGAGGCAAGAATGATAATTTAGGTGGGCCTCTGGAGCACTATTAGAGACTCTTCTGAGTAAACTAATAAATTCCACCTTTTAATGTAATCTGAAAAGGATGACCTTGTTGTGATATAAGGGAGATTGCACAGGAAGTTAAAAAATGGCCCACATGAAGTCAACATGGCCTTTTTATTTCCTATTTCATGAACACTTTCAGGCTCCCACAATGGGACAGAAATGACACCCATGATCATGACCAGAGATATAAATAAAACATCCTATCCACAGTATAATGTGTGAAGAAAACACTGAGATGCAGTTTACATTATCCTCAAAAATCCTGGGCCATATTTGGGTATACATTCATAATTTTAATGACCTGCCTACTCACTGAACTACGAATATCATAAAGTTCTTTTCAAATAAGAAAGATTATAGTTGTTCTCAAAAGCAAATATTCAATTTTGAAATTGGACTTGCTCGACAACTTAGATGGATTTTTTTTTCATTGCCTTATACTTTTGATTTCCATGAAAAACTCAATCTCCAGAGATTTTAAGCTTTCACCACATTGTCCCCCAAATTATTAACATTTTAATCTTGCTTTAATTAACTCTTATTCCAACGGGATAAAACTGACAGGATCCAAGTTTGCAAACCAGAAGCTGAAAATCTGTTGTACTTGATTAGCAGCTTCAAAACAACTGTGGAGACCAAGGCAAATCTCCAAGCAAACACAACCACAGTGGGAGGAGATGTATAAAAACTGTCAATTCTCCTGCCCTCATCCCCCAACTCCACCTCCCCAAGTTGTATCAGTCACCATTACATTATTTGAAGTGAGCCAGGTCCCCAGAATAAGGAATCGAGAGGTTTTCACCTGACAAAGAAGGATGCTAGGATGTCATCTACCATTCAGAAGTTGAAGACACTAACATGGTTCTCAAAGAACAGACAGTCCACTCACCACTTAGCTTTTAGGACACTACACCTTTTTCTGGTCTCTTACTCCACTAGTTTTTCCCTCTTCATCTCCTTTCCCAGTTCCTCTAATTTTTCTGGAGTCTTTTTTTAATTGAAGTATAGTCAATCGAGTCTTAATTCTTAATGCTGATATGAATCTTAGGGTTCATTCCTTGGTTTTCTCATCTTCTCAATAAATAACTCCCTAGGTGACCTCATTAGTCTTGCAGCTTTAATTAGAATCTTTATATCAATGGCCCCTAAATTTATACTTTTAGCATAGATATTACTCCTGAACTTTAAATATCAATGAAAGTGATTCTTTTGAAAAGTAACTTGAATCATGTCTTCTGCTTCAGTTCAGTTCAGTCGCTCAGTTGTGTACCACTCTTTGCAACCCCATGGACTGCAGCACACCAGTCTTCCCTGTCCATCACCAGCTCCCGGAGCTTCCTCAACTTGTGTCCATCCAGCCAGTGATGGCATCCAACCATCTCATCCACTGTTGTCCCCTTCTCCTCCTGCCTTCAATCTTTCCCAACATCAGGGTCTTTTCCAATTAGTCAGTTCTTCACATCAGGTGGCCAAAGTATTTGGAGATTCAGCTTCAGGATCAGTCCTTCCAATGAATATTCAGGACTGATTTCCTTTAGGATGGACTGGTTTGATTTCCTTGCAGTCCAAGGGACTCTCAAGAGTCTTCTCCAACACCACAGTTCAAAAGCATCAAGTCTTTGGTGCTCAGCTATGGTCCAACTCTCACATGCATACATGACTACTGGAAAAACCATAGCTTTGACTAGAAGCACCTTTGTAGGTGAAGTAATGTCTCTTCTTTTTAATATGCTGTCTAGATTGGTCATAGTTTTTCTTCCAAGGAGCAAGCATCTTTTAATTTCATGGCTGCAGTCATCATATGCAGTGATTTTGGAGCCCCCAAAATTAAAGTCTCTCAGTGTTTTCATTGTTTCCCCATCTATTTGCCATGAAGTGATCGGGCCAGATGCTATGATCTTAGTTTTTTGGATGTTGAGTTTTAAGCCAGCTTTTTTACTTTCTTCTTTCTCTTTCATCAGGAGGCTCTTGAGTTCCTCTCCACTTAATAATCCCTTACAGGATCCCATTTTACTCAGGTAAGGCCATTACAATAGCTTCCAATTGCCGTATTCAATCTGCCCATGTTTATTCATCACCTCTCCGACCTCCTTTGCTCTGCTTTGTCACTTATTTACCCCATTCTTGGAGAAGGAAATGGCAACGCACTCCAGTGTTCTTGCCTTGCAGAATCCCAGGGACGGCAGAGCCTGGTGGGCTACAGTCCATGGGGTTGCTAAGAGTCAGACGTGACTGACCGACTTCACTTTCACTTTTCACTTTCATGCACGGGAGAAGGAAATGGCAATCCATTCCAGTGTTCTTGCCTGGAGAATCCCAAGGACAGGGGAGACTGGTGGGCTGCCATCTGTGGGGTTGCACAGAGCGGACACGACTGAAGTGACTTAGCAGCTTAGCAGTACCCCATTCTAGCTACACTCCTGCTCCAGGTTCTGTGCACTGACTGTTTCTCCTCTACCTCAAACATTTCCTCAACATATAGAAGCCTATGTGGCTCCTTAATTTCCTTTAAGTTTTTTCTCCAAATGCCATTTCATGATTGAAACCTCTCCTGACAATACAATTTAAAATTGTACTCTCTTGCACTCCCCTAGAGATCAGAAATAAACAAAGATATCCAATATCTCATTTCTATTCAAAATTGTACTGCATATTCTAGCAATATGGCAAGAAAACAAAATAAAAGCCATCTATATTGGAAAATAGAAATCAAAATCATTTCTAGTTCTAGTAACATGATCTAGTAACATAGAAAATCCTAAGTATTAACAGTTCATCAAAAACATATTTTAGAGCTAAAAAAGAGATCAATTTTATTTCTATATACTAAAAATGATGATCCAAAAATGAAATTAAGAAGATAATAGCATTAAATAAGTCAATAGAATCAAAATTTGAGTTTAGAAGAATTTTAAGACTTGTACACAGAAAACTAAAATATGTCATTGAAAAATATAAAGAAAATCTAGATAAATAAGAAAGCCTAGATAAATGGGAAAACATCTCATGTTCACAGATGGACAACTTAACATTGTTAAGAATGGCAAAATTTCCCAAATTAATGTACAGATTCAAGTGTATTTCTTATCAAAATCCAAGTTGCCTGTTTTGCAAATATTGACAAGTTGATCCTAAAACTCATATGGATATATAAGGAAACCAGAATAGTCGACATAATCTAGAAAATAAGAATAATTTCCATTTTCAAAATTCACTACAAAGCTATGTAATCAAAACAGTGTAGTAGGGCACAAGGAGAGACATATAGTTCAAACAAATGGAACTGAAAGTCCAAAAATAAAAGCATACACCTAATGTCAACAATATTGCTTAGGAACCTGGAATGTTAGGTCCATGAATCAAGGCAAATTGGAAATGGTCAAACAGAGATGGCAAGAGTGAACATCAACATTCTAGGAATCAGCGAACTAAAATGGACTGGAATGGATGAATTTAACTCAGATGACCATTATATTTACTACTGCAGGCAGGAATCCCTTAGAAGAAATGGAGTAGCCATCATGGTCAACAAAAGAGTCCGAAATACAGTACTTGGATGCAATCGTAAAAACGACAGAATGATCTCTGTTCGTTTCCAAGGCAAACCATTCAGTATCACAATTATCCAAGTCTATGCCCCAACCAGTAATGCTGCAGAAGCTGAAGTTGAACGGTTTTATGAAGACTTACAAGACCTTTTAGAACTAACACTCAAAAAAGATGTCCTTTTCATTATAGGGGACTGGAATGCAAAAGTAGGAAGTCAAGAAACACCTGGAGTAACAGGCAAATTTGGCCGTGGAATACGGAATAAAGCAGGGCAAAGACTAATAGAGTTTTGCCAAGAAAATGCACTGGTCATAGCAAACACCTTCTTCCAACAACACAAGTGAAGACTCTACACATGGACATTACCAGACAGTCAACACCAAAATCAGATTGATTATATTCTTTGCAGCCAAAGATGGAGATGCTCTACATAGTCAACAAAAACAAGACCGGGAGCTGACTGTGGCTCAGATCATGAACTCCTTATTGCCAAATTCAGACTTAACTTGAAGAAAGTAGGGAAAACCGCTAGACCATTCAGGTATGACCTAAATCAAATCCCTTATGATTATACAGTGGAAGTGAGAAATAGATTTAAGGGACTAGATCTGATAGATAGAGTGCCTGATGCACTATGGACTGAGGTTCGTGACATTGTACAGGAGAAAGGGATTGAGGCCATCCCCATGGAAAAGAAATGCAAAAAAGCAAAATTGCTGAGGTCTTACAAATAGCTGTGAAAAGAATAGAAGCCAAAAGCAAAGGAGAAAAGGAAAGATATAAACTTCTGAATGCAGAGTTTCAAAGAACAGCAAGAAGAGATAAGAAAGCCTTCCTCAGCGATCAATGCAAGGAAATAGAGGAAAACAACAGAATGGGAAAGACTAGAGATCTCTTCAAGAAAATTAGAGATACCAAGGGAACATTTCATGCAAAGATGGGCTCGATAAAGGACAGAAATGGTATGGACCTAACAGAAGTAGAAGATATTAAGAAGAGGTGGCAAGAATACCCAGAAGAACTGTACAAAAAAGATCTTCAAGACCAAGATAATCACGATGGTGTGACCACTCACCTAGAGCCAGACATCTTGGAATGTGAAGTCAAGTGGGCCTTAGAAAGCATCACTACGAACAAAGCTAGTGGAGGTGATGGAATTCCAGTTGAGCTATTTTAAATCCTGAAAGATGATGCTGTGAAAGTGCTGCACTCAATATGCCAGCAAATTTGGAAAACTCAGCAGTGGCCACAGGACTGGAAAAGGTCAGTTTTCATTCCAATCCCAAAGAAAGGCAATGCCAAAGAAAGCTCAAACTATTGCACAATTGCACTCATCTCATGCGCTAGTAAAGTAATGCTCAAAATTCTCCAAGTCAGGCTTCAGCAATACGTGAACCGTGAACTTCCAGATGTTCAAGCTGGTTTTAGAAAAGGCAGAGGAACCAGAGATCAAATTGCCCATATCCCCTGGATCACAGAAAAAGCAAGAGAGTTCCAGGAAAACTTCTATTTCTGTTTTATTGACTATGCCAAAGCCTTTGACTGTGTGGATCACAATAAACTCTGGAAAATTCTGAAAGAGATGGGAATACCAGACCACCTGACCTGCCTCTTGCGGAACCTACATGCAGGTCAGGAAGCAACAGTTAGAACTGGACCTGGAACAACAGACTGGTTCCGAATAGGAAAAGGAGTACGTCAAGGCTGTCATCATGAGAAACACTGGGCTGGAAGAAGCACAAGCTGGAATCAAGATTGCTGAGAGAAATATCAATAACCTCAGATATGCAGATGACACCAACCTTATGGCAGAAAGTGAAGAGGAACTAAAAAGCCTTTTGATGAAAGTGAAAGTGGGGAGTGAAAAGTTGGCTTAAAGCTCAACATTCAGAAAATGAAGATCATGGCATCTGGGCCCATCACTTCATGGGAAATAGATGGGGAAACAGTGGAAATAGTGTCAGACTTTATTTTGGGGGGCTCCAAAATCACTGCAGATGGTGATTGCAGCCATGAAATTAAGAGACATTTACTCCTTGGAAGAAAAGTTATAATCAACCTAGATAGAATATTGAAAAGCAGAGACATTACTTTGCCAACAAAGGTCCATCTAATCAAGGCTATGGTTTTTCCAGTGGTCATGTATGGATGTGAGAATTGGACTGTGAAGAAGGCTGAGTGCCGGAGAATTGATGCTTTTGAACTGTGGTGTTGGAGAAGACTCTTGAGAGTCCCTTGGACTGCAAAGAGATCCAACCAGTCCATTCTGAAGGAGATCAGCCCTGGGATTTCTTTGGAAGGAATGATGCTGAAGCTGAAACTCCAGTACTTTGACCACCTGATGCAAAGAGTTGACTCATTGGAAAAGACTCTGATGCTGGGGGGGATTGGGGGCAGGAGGAGAAGGGGATGACAGAGGATGAGATGGCTGGATGGCATCACTGACTCGATGGACGTGAGTCTGAGTGAACTCCGGGAGATGGTGATGGACAGGGAGGCCTGGCGTGCTGCAATTCATGGGGTCACAAAGAGTCAGACACGACTGAGCGACTAAGCTAAACTGAATGTCAACAGATCTTCAACAAGAGTTCCAAGATAAGTAAATGGTGAAATAATGCCAACAAATAATATGGGAACAAAAGGATTCCACAAGCACACAAATGTTCTCAAAATGAATCAAAGACCTAAATATAAGAATTAAAACTCAAGATTATTTAAGAAAACACAGGTATAAATATTCAGAATACTTGGATTAGAGAATGCTTTCCTAGATATGACACCAAAAACACAATCAAAAATGAAAAAAAAAGATAAATTTGACCTATAAAATGAAAGAAGGTTTGTATTTCAAAGACACTATCAGAAAGCAAAAGTACAATCCATACAATAGGAAAAAATATTTATGAGTCATATTATAATCTGACAAGAATATATAGACATATAGATATGTCTGTCTATACATATATATAAATACATTAAGAACTCTTACAAATCAAAACACAAACAATAAAAGACAACCATATATTTTTAAGGAGCAAATGATGTGACATGACATTTCTCCAAGGAAGATATATAAAAGGTTATTGTGAAAAGGTGTTCACTATTATTAGCCCTAAGGGAAACACAAATCAAAACCACAAAACCATTTAGGATGGTTATACTAAAAAAAGATGGACAATAACAAGGCTTGATGAAAATGTGGAGAAATTGAAACTCTCTCTGCTTCTGGTAAAGTAAAATGGTACAGCTGCTTTGGAAAGTAGTTTGAAAGTTCCACAGAAAGTTAAACATAGAGTTACAATTGCACTCAGCACTTCCACCAGATATATTAACATATCCAAGAAAATTGAAAACATGTGGCCAAATAAAAACTTGCACATGAATGGTAATAGTCTTGACGATAGTCTAAGTGTCCATCAGTTGATGAATGGACTGATAAATGTGGTACATACAATTGACTATTTGCTGCTATTGTTCAGTCACTAAGTCATGTCTAATCTGCAACTGCATGGAGTGCAGCAAGCCAGGCTCCACTGTCCTTCACTATCTCCTGGAGTTTGATCAAATTTACATCCACTGAGTCAGTGATCCTATCTAACTATCTCATCCTCTGCCACTTCCTTCTCCTGTCCTCAATCTTTCCCAGCATCAGGGTCTTTTCCAGTGAATTGGCTCTTTACATCAGGTATCCAAAGTATTAGAGCTTCAGTTTCAGCATCAGTCCTCCCAATGAATATTCAGGGTTGATTTCCTTTAGGATTGACTGGCTTGATCTTCTTGCAGTCCAGGGGAGTCTCAGGAGTCTAATCCAGCACCACAATTTGAAAACATCAATTCTTTGATGCTCAGTCTTCTTCATGGTCCAACTTTCACATCTGTACATCACTACTGGAAAAACCACAGCTTTGATTATATGAACTTTTTGTCAGCAAAATGATATCTCTGCTTTTTAACATGCTGTCTAGGTTTGTCATAGCTTTCTTTCCAAGGAATAAGCATCTTTCAACTTCAGGCCATAGTCACAGTTCTCAGTGATTTTGAAACCCAAGAAAATAAAATCTGCTGCTGTTTCCTCTTTGTCCCCTTCTATTTGCTACGAAGTGATGGGACCAGATGAAATGATCTTAGTTTTTATAATGCTGAGTTTCAAGCCAGCTTTTTCATTCTCTTCTTTCGCTCTTTAATTCCTCTTCACTTTCTGCATATCTGAGGCTGTTTGTTGATATTTCTCCTAGCAATCTTGACTCTATGTTGTGAGTCATCCAGCCCAGCATTTCATATGATATACTCTGCATATACGTTAAATAAACAGGGTGACAATATACAGCCTTGATGTACTCCTTTCCCAAGTTGGAACCAGTCTGTTGATCCATGTCCGGTTCTAACTATTACTTCTTGCTCTGCATACAAGTTTCTCAGGAAGCAGGTAAGGTGGTCTGATATTCCCATCTCTTTAAGGATATTTCATAGTTTGCTCTGATCCACACAGTTAAAGGCTTTAGAGGAGTCAACGAAGCGAAGTAGATTTTTTTTGGAATTCCCTTGCTTTTCTATGATCCAGAGAATGTTGGCAACTTGATCTCTGGTTGCTCTGATTGAGTATCATACGGCCATAAAAAGCTACATGGAGGAGCTCTGAAAGCATTATGCTAAGTGAAAGAAGTCAGACACAATTGACAACATATTGTATGATTCCATTAATATTAAATGTCCAGATTTGGAAAATCCATAGAAACACAGAAAAATATAGGATTGGTTTCAAGGAGCTGGAGGAAAGTGATCGGGGGAGGTAGATTGGCACTACTTATAGAGTTTTGGTGGGAGATGGTAAAAATGTACTGGAATTAGGCAGTAAGAATGAATTATCCACTTTAAAAGAGTGAATTTTATGGCAGATAAGTAGCCCAATAAAAAGTAATATAAAAATATAAAATGCAACAGTGGAAAAACTGATTTCCCTTCCTTAGTACAACAACCTATTCCCTTAACCTGCTTGTGTTTTTTTGTTCATTTGATATCACATCACCTTCTAGCATGTTACATAAATTACTCATTAATTAAACTAAAATGGTAGTTTTCCCTACAGACACTAGAAAATAAGCTGTAACAAGACAAAAATTTCTGTCTTTATTTCACTGTTGTATATTCAGTGTCTAGAATAGTGCCTGGCATATAAGAGACCTTTAGAAATACTTACTGAATGAGTAAGCTAGTTGAACTTTGCTAAGGTGTTAAAAAATAAACTTGTACTCACTCAAAAGAAAAGTATAGTGATAGTGTCCCTTCTCAAAAACAAGTTGTTTTCAGCTACAGAAACATGCCAGTTGGGCTCTTAAAAAGTTGTCTATCTGTCTCTCATTTTTAATTTTTGAAAAATTAAACAAAAATTTTATCTTCTTGCTTCAGGGGAGTTCTGAGAAATTCAGGACACACTTTCCACTATTCCCTGACTATACAAGGCTCAACAGTTTTTATTTAATCAGCTATGTGGTCTGTCAAATGCCAGTCTCTATGGATGCAGTGATGACTTTCAAACTGGATTCCAGTGGATTTTCTGATTTAAAAAATTAGCCCAAATTGTCTTCTCAGTTTCAAGTTGCTCTCCATCTCCCTCTCTGCCTGTCCTATGTATTATTCCATGCCTTGTTCCACTGCTACCTCTTCCAAGAAGCCTTCCCAGCTACTCAAGTCCATGCTGATCTAACTGCCCTCCTATCTGATGACCAGGTGGTGTTAATGTGACTAACAACCCCTGACACGTGTGTGTGTGTATAAATATATATGTAACATCATGGCTCTCTGTTATTTGAAAAAAAAAAAAAAGCAAAAAACAGTAACCAGCAATGAGCTGGCATGCAGTTGGGTCCCTAAATGAGGTGGATGGGTGAAAAGGCAGTTGAAGACAGTGGTTTGTAAATTTTGTGTTCAGATAATGTAGGAAACCAGTCTTATGACAGTAAAAGAAAAGAAAAGGAAGGCTCTTCATGGTCTACATAAAAGTGTGACTATTACAGGTGGCCCAATTCCCAGTTACTTTGTTCCTGACACCAGAGACCTGTTTTTCAATCAAAATCTCAGCAGCTGTGGAGCTGTAAGGCTGGGCTGACACCTGGGTCAGAGGTTCCCCATTAGTGCTGGCAGATTTTTCATAATCAAGACACTTCTGAAACGCTGAACCCTACTCGGTGCCAAAGGTTAACGATTCAGTGTGCAGGGACTGGAGCGCGAGGCAGGGCAGCAGACAGCTCAGGGAGAGATGCCACCAGTGGACCCGCTCTGGCTGCTTTCGTTACATCCCTAAATCTATTGGACATTTGCCTCCTTGCCGAGGAGTCATTCAGCAGTGAACATTCATTAAGCAGACTACATTAATCCTGTTTTTCTAACCTTGGTTCATGTTTTTGCATTTGGCAGTCAATGTTTTTGAGCAGTCTCTCTGTCTCCCATTGAGAATGGCTATGCCCAAAGCAAAGAGAATTGAAGACTGAAAGGGTCACCCATTGAGTTCAGTGTAGACAGGCAAGCTGGATAACTCTGCATAACAATTACAACTTGCTTTCATTGCAAAATATTATGTATGAGAGACTTCTTCATTCCACAGCACTCCCACTAATGTGGGATGCTTCAGATCATGAATACTGAGCAAAATAAACTAAAATTAATTTTGATTAAAATTAATTTGTTGACATTCCTTAAGAAAACTGATGATAACCTGTAGTGTCAGAGATGAAAATGATTGTTTTAAACAGCCAACCTATTTATGCTTCATTAGACTTTTATATCATACCGATTTTTCTGGTTCAAGAACAATTACTGAAAATCTTTTATAGGCCCACTCTCCAGCTCCTCTTGGATATCTTGCAGTTGTTTCACCTGAACACATTGCAAAGAGGACTGACCGATCCCCTTCTTCTTTTGCCCCATATCATTCCTGGCATTGTATATTTTCCCATTTTACTCAATAATTCTTTTAGCTTAAATACCTCCAGTTCTTTCATTTATCACAGCTTATTAGTCTTTTAACTCCTATCAAAGTCTTAAAGGTTTTCCTATTGTGTGTGTATTAGTATGGTACATGTACACAGAGAGAGAGAGAGAGAGGATGAAAGAGAGGTGCAAAAATGGAGAGGAAGAAGGAGGGGCAGGTGGGAGGAAAGAGGGGAGAGATTGACTGAGAAATCCTGATCTATTATGGAGAATTGGCTCATGCAATTATGGAGACTGACAAGTAAGCTGAGCACTGAAGAACTGATGCTTTTGAACTATGGTATTGGAGAAGACTCTTGAGAAGCCCTTGGACAGCAAGATCAAACCAGTCCATCCTAAAAGAAATCAGTCCTGGGTATTCATTGGAAGGACTGATGCTGAAGCTGAAACTCCAATACTTTGGCTACCTGATGCAAAGAACTGACTCATTGGAAAAGACCCTGATGCTGGGAAAGATTGAAGACAGGAGAAGCAGGGGATGACAGATGAGCTGGTTGGATGGCATCACCAACTCAATGTACATGAGTTTCAGCAAGCTCCAGGAGTTGGTGATGGACAGGGAGGCCTGGCGTGCTGCAGCCCACAGGGTTGCAAAGGTTGGACACAACTGAGTGACTGAAGTGAACTGAACAGAACTGACAAGTCCAAATATCTGCAGAGGAGACAATCAGTTTGAGTTTCAAGCCTGGAAGAGGCTGTAGGACAAGGAATAGCCAGTATTCTAGCTTGAAGTCAGAAGAATTCTCTTACTTAAGGAAGGTCAGCCTTTTGTCTATTCAGGCCTTCAGTGGATTGGATGAGGTCCACCCACATGATGGAGGGCAATCTGTTTTAATCAGTCTACCTATTTAAATGTTAATCTCATCCAAAAACAACCTCATAGAAACACTCTGAATGATGTTTAGCCAAATAACTGGGTACACCATGGCCCAGTCAAATTGATACAGAAAATGAACCATCACAGCATGTTTCTAAGGACTGGTCTTTTTGAATAGCCTCAGCATCTCTCCGACACTATTACATGAACTCTGGCTATTCTCCCTGCCTCCAGCCTCCTTTCCTCTCTGCTCCATGGAGCACTTCCAAACTGTACCCAGTTAATCTACTTGTTGAACCTTTAAGGTAAATCATGCTGACCTTAGGTGTCCTGCCCCCGCATGGCCTCTGATCCAGTTTCTTACCCTCACTGCCCTCCCTGATTCCAGTCTACCTGTGCTTTTCTTCTTCCTTGAAATGTTATAACTTCTTAGAACTTTGCTGGGAGCAAGGCCTCCCTTAAATTCGAGTCTGACCAACCTGTGTATTTTGTTTTCCAAGATAAATCAATTTATACTTTTTGCAATTACTATATGCATTTCTACACATAGAGAATGTTTCTCCATTCATAATATATATTCCTAAGTAGATAATCATATTCATATAGAGAGATAAATAGGAAGTGTAAAAACAAAGAACACCCAAATGAAAACAAGTAAAAACTACTCCAAGCTTGGTATAGCAAGAGTCAGCCACCATCACCTGAATTTCACAGAAGCTCAGAGGCAGGCAAGTGTGCTCAGTTGCTCAGCTGTGTCTAACTCTCTGAGACCCCGTGGACAGCAGCCTGCCAGGCTCCTCTTCCATGAGATTTTCCAGGCAAGAGTACTGGAGTGGGTAGCCATTTTCTCCTCCAGGGGATCATCTCACCCCAAAGATTGAACCCACGTCTCTAGCATCTCCTGCACTGCAGGTGGATTTTTTTTACCACTGAGCCGTGGGGAAGCCCTCAGAGGCAGGCAGAGTGGTATAAAAGCTGCATATTGAAATAAGAGGAGTCTAAGGCATGTTATTCTTGAAGGTTGTTGGCATCCAAGAAGCCAGAAGAAGAATAACTAAAAGCAGAGCATCCTATGTGATTGGTTCAGTTCAGTTCAGTCTTTCAGTCATGTCCAACTCTTTGTGACCCCAAGAATCACAGCACATGAGGCCTCCTTGTCCATCACAAACTCCCTGAGTTCACTCAGACTCATGTCCATCAGGTCAGTGATGCCATCCAGCCATCTCATGCTCGGTTGTCCCCTTCTCCTCCCTCCCCCAATCCCTCCCAGCATCAGAGTCTTTTCCAGTGAGTCAACTCTTCACATGAGGTGGCCAAAGTACTGGAGTTTCAGCTTTAGCATCATTCCTTCCAAAGAAATCCCAGGGCTGATCTCCTTCAGAATGGACTGGTTGGATCTCCTTGCAGTCCAAGGGACTCTCAAGAGTCTTCTCCAACACCACAGTTCAAAAGCATCAATTCTTCGGTGCTCAGCCTTCTTCACAGTCCAACTCTTACATCCATACATGACCACAAGAAAAACCACAGCCTTGACTAGACGGACCTTAGTCGGCAAAGTAATGTCTCTGCTTTTGAATATGTGATTGGTTAGAGGAGTATATTTGGCTCTTACTGGTTGGTCATAAATTGGAAGCAGAGGAAAAAATTAGGGTCGTTTTCAGTTACTGGTTAAATCCTGACTGCTCTGAGCCAATTGCTACAGAGGTTATAATTGTCTTCCTGGATTGACTGCTGCTGTGAGTCAGAGCTCTATTTTTTATATATAATCAGGCAATTTGTAAAACTAGCCTCTCAAGTTAGAGACAGATAATTCTGATTAGAATAGACAATATTAGGTCAAGACCTAGAATCACCCAATACTGTCTTAGACCAGTATAATGTGAAAGGTCTTCAAGTGAAATAAACACATCCAGAGAACAAGATGTGTGGTCAGACAATATTTTTAACTGTTTGGTCTCAAGCTCTAATCTATGACAGATAAATTAGAGAATTGCTTCTTCTTCCTATGCTGGGGATGCCTAAGTTGTAGGCCTCCCTGTTTCCTCTAAACCCAAAGGGGATCTTGCCTTATATCACTGGAATACAAGGAGGAGACCACCCCGCCTCCGACTCCAGCAGAATTAGAGGAAAGGACTAAGAAAAAAAGACAATAGAAGAGAGTATCTGCCCCGTCACGGTACCCTCTGCCCTCTCCATGCCTACTTTCTCAGCTCTCCCCATCTCTAAGAAGAGAGAAACAGGTCAGCCAAACATAAAAAGTACCATTACAATTCTGGCAGGACAAAAGGAAGAAAACAGTAACTCTCATCCGAACATGACCTTATAATTATACAAAGTTATTCTACCTGCTAAAATATTACTCAATAAAATATGCTCAGATTTAACTATTCTATTCATCATTCTGCCAGGAGGTATGGGGTAGATTTAAATTCCTCCCCAGAAGCCAATATTCAGATTTCTTCAGTGGTCTTTTGGTCCTTTAATATCAGCACACATTTTCTCCATCTCATTTTTCTTAAAAAAAAAAGTGGTTTGTTAAGGTTTTACAGAACTACAGCATAGGGCTAAACCAAAATTTACTTTTTTTAACAATCCTTTATTTTGGGCATTTATACTGCTTCTAATTTTCACTATAAAAAATAATGCTATGTTGAGCATCCTTATGTAATAATCATTAGCCAAATATCTGATTATGTCCTAAAATATCCTGAAAGTGAAATTACTTATTGAAAGATTCTGGACATTTTAAAACTACGTATCTTTATGAATCTAAATATATGCTTCCAAATTGTCCTGTAAAATTACAATATCAACTGACAACCTCTACTCAATAGAGTAGAAGTGAGTCAATTTACCACAATGTCTCCATAATTTTTCTCTTTGCAAAATAAACAAATGATTTTGTTTAATATTTGAATGTTTTTTCATATTCTAAATGTTCATTTACATTTCTTCTTTTCTTAATAGCTTATAAACTTTACATATTTTCTACCAAGGTACTCATCCTTTCCTGCTGATTTATAAGAAGACACTTAACTTAATTGTAATGGAATTAATCGTTATATTACATGAGATAGAAATCTAACTTCATTTAAACTTTTCCAAAGTTTAGTCAGTTGCTCTGATTGTAATTGCTGAATAATTAATTTCCCCCAGGGATCTGATATATTATAAATATCACATCAATAATTTAAATGTATTCTAGGCAGATTTCACTTTTCTTTTTTTTTCCCTATTCTGTCATCTATGTCTTTTTCTTCTTGAAAAGGTCTCTCTCTGTACCTTTTTCCTGGTTTTGCACATTTTTATAAATGTTAAAAAAAGCTATGTTTTTTCCAGTAATGTATGGATGTGAGAGCTGGACCATAAAGAAGGCTGAGCACCAAAGAATTGATGCTTTTGAACTGTGCTGCTGGAGAAGACTCTTGAGAATCCTTTGGACTTCAAGGAGATCAAACTAGTCCATCCTAAAGGAAATCAGTCCTGAATATTCATTGGAAGGACTGATGCTGAAGCTGAAACTCCAATACTTGGGCCACCTGATGCAAAGAACTGACTCATTCGAAAAGACCCTGATGCTGGGAAAGATTGAAGGCGGGAGGAGAAGGGGACAACAGAGGATGAGATGGTTGGATGGCATCACAGACTCAATGGACATGAGTTTGAGTAAACTCCAGGTGTTGGTGATGGACAGGAAGGCCTGGCATACTGTAGTCCATGGGGTTGCAAAGAGTCGGACATGACTGAGCCACTGAACTAAACTGAATTGAGGTGATTCTATAATATAGACTGCAACAGCAGTCCCCTGGCATTCAATTTCAGACACAAATGAGCATAAGTGATAGCTGATTAAAATGCAGATTCCAGACCCAACTCTCACCCCCTTCCCAGAGATCCTGACTTGGTATATCTTGGGGGAGGGTCCACTCTCTGTATATTTAACAAGTATTTTAAAAACCACCACTTGCCCTGACTGTAAAACGATCTGACTTAACTTCCAGTCTAAAGGAAAGTGTTTCAGCCCAGATAATCTGAATCAGAGGACTGCAACCTGAGCTACATGCGAGACTCACCTGGACAGCTTTGAAGACATCTGGCAGCCTGTGCCCCCTGCTTCCAGACTTTTTCTTGCAACAGTAGATCAAAAACTCCAGCTCCTAAAATGCACACTCTTTGCTACAACCCCTTCCTCTAACTTTACTGATTCCAAAGCTCCTCCTTCAGCCTGCTTCTGCAACCAAACCATATGATAAAATAGGGATTTATATGGTCTGAGCATAAAATAGGGATTTATATGGTCTAATCAGGGGAAACAAACCATTCTTAGTCCTTTAGAAGGCAATTTTTGCTATGGGTTTTTCATTTGGTGCCACCTTCTTCCTCATCACTTGTCTCTCCTAATCTTACTTTCAGGCTATAGGTGTGATCAGCTCCAGTTGATTATCTGGATTTCCATTCTGACATGTACGTTCTCATAGTTAATGCAAATCCATCTTTGATGCCAGCACAGCCCCTTTTATGTTAAAATTTTCTCAGAATACAGGGACACTTTTTCCCTGATGGCTCAGAGATAAACAATCTGCCTGCCAGTGCATGAAATGCAGAAGACAAGGGTTCGATCCCTGGGTTGGGAAGATCCCCTGGAGAAGGAAGTGGCAACCCATGCCAGTATTCTTGCCTGGAAAATCTCATGGACCAAGGAGTCTAGCAAGCTACAGCTCAGAGTCGCAGAGTTGGACACAACTTAGTGACTGAACAACAACAACAACATAGATAATTTAGTGGGCACCCTGAAGCTAAATCACTGAGTTTTGTCTAGTACCTTCTTAAGGGGAAAACACAATTTATTTCTGTAACCAACTCTGTGCCATATACTGTGTTATTTTGCCTATACATTGTTTCTCACCAAAAAGCCCTGTGTTTTTATGGGTGGGTAAATTACAAAGCCAGGACTCAGGCCAAGTTCCTTCTATTTCAGTACAATTATCACATGCCTCTGCAACTTAAGGCACAGGCTACAAATGGGCCAGGGTCTCTCATCCTATGCTTCAACTGCACATGGAAAATTTTACCTGCCTGCTACACTAAACAGAGTGAAGAAGAAGCCTATCTGAGCAATTCAGACAAAGTGGAATTTGTTTTGCTGCAAATGGTTCAAATCATTAAATTCAACAAATACCCATTAAGCCTCTATTATGTGTAAGGCTTCACAACCCCTTGCAAGTGCCAACTATAAATTAGATTTGGTTTATGGGAAATCCTCCCCTGTTATTTCTCAGCTGCAGTGTCGTATTGTCATTTTTGCTCCACTTACTCAATTTTTTTTTTTTAAGAGATATATATGCCTAACCTGTGTCCAGACTGGACATCTCTGATGAACCAAGTGTTATTTCAGGAAGAAAGAATTAAGGGCAATATGCTGGCTTCATGAAGCAGCCAAAAGCTCCACATTGATGATCCTTCAGGGCCTCCCTCGCCCTCCTCTAAGCTCTCCTAAGCTGGCTGGACTGGGTCCCTCCAGAGCTCTTTGCTATCTGGAAATGCCGATTTCTCATTAGCCCGCAGTGGAGTAGCCACAGCCCATCTGTTCAACCTCAGTGCTCTCCATTCCCAGCTCAATTTAAAGATTTACAAACTCGGAGAAAGGCCTCTCCCACCAGCACAGGCTCTCCTGGGTCCGTGTGTCCTGTCTACCAGACCAAGCCACATGAGCAGCTCCGTGGAAAAGGCCCTACCATTGGTGCTGGTAGTGCTCTCCTTCCAATATGGTAATAAGGAGATTAGGCTTTAATCAGATCTGATCCAAATTCTTCTCTTGATCTCCCTTTTGAATACACTCTGTTGAGAGAGACCTTGGTTTTGCCATTTAATATGCAGAAAGACAATAAGGAGCTTAAGATAGACACATATAAAGCCCCCTCTGAACCTGGGAAATCAAAATTGCAACATGCCTCCCAACCCTTAGGAGCCTGAGGCATCAGTGGAGCCAGACTGGGGAAGATGACTGGTTCCTGTCCTCTCACATCCCTGGCAGAGGATCAGTAATGAGAGCTTGCACCACAGCCTCCTCCACGGCCCTGAGGTCAAGGAGCCAAACAAGAAAAGGTACCCAGAGCAGTAGATTGACACCTTGAACCTAGTGCACTTTATCCAGGCATCAAGGGCCTTATATATGAAATTTCACTCAGAGGAGTAAATTTCCAGGGAAGAAAAGAACAGTCCTTGACTCTGTCCATTTATTTACCTGATAGTTATTTCTTGAATGCCCACCTTTGACCCCAGCCTATGCCAAGAAAGTCTACCTTCCTGAATAGAGACAGAAGCATGAGCGACCAACCGTGCCCACCCAGAGCTTCCCATCCTAGTGAGTGATAATTGAATACAAGGCCATCTGTGTCAGAAGGAATATGAATAGAAATCCAAAAGAAGGCTGAAGGAATGTGAGGTGACAGAGACCTCAATATGCTGACAGGTCAGAAAAAAACTTGCTAGTAGAGACAGTGTGATCTGGTGGAGAAGGATGGACGGGAGAGCTGAATGCGCAGAAGAGAATCTTTGGAGAGTTAATTTGTCCAGCAATATGGCACCCAGATTGAGCCACCTGCTGCAAACGTCTAAAAAGGTTGATTCTAAATCATTTAACTTCTTGATTAAGCAAGAAGAGTCAAATTAAATAATTCCAAACCAGAGAATAAGTGAATAAGGAAACTTTAAATTTAAAATAACCAATGAAGCCAACTTTAGCTTTAAAAGAATTTAGCAGTTAATGTCTCTCTGGGGCTGCTATTGCCCCCTTCCGGCTCTGGCTGCCTGGAGCCAACTATACAGAGTGAAGCCAGAAAGAAAAACACCAATACATTATATTAACACATATATATGGAATTTAGAAAGATGGTAACAATAACCCTGTATGCGAGACAGCAAAAGAGACACAGATGTATAGAACAGACTTTTGGACTCTGTGGGAGAGGGAGAGGGCGGGATGATTTGGGAGAATGGCATTGAAACATGTATACTATCATGTAAGAAACAAATCACCAGTCTAGGTTCAATGCAGGATACAGGATGTTTGGGGCTGGTGCACTGGGATGACCCAGAGGGATGGTACTGGAAGGAGGTGGGAGGGGGTTTCAGGATTGGCAACTCATGTACACCCGTGGTGGATTCATGTTGATGTATGGCAAAACCAATACAGTATTGTAAAGTAAAA